>JAPYMA010000114.1:0-66229 GCA_035041965.1 Anisakis pegreffii | reverse complement strand
TGGTCCGTTCAGCGTCTTCGTTTGGCCATCACTCGCGCTTAGGCTCACCGGTTTGCACCTTCTCAACAGGAGCTACTGAAAACTTTCTGGCTGCAATTGTCTCGCAAAATTGCGATATTTCAGCTCTTGTCAGCTTCCAATAAGCTGAGCAATGCACCTCAAATAGTCTTCCTCGGGTGAACGAATGACAGATTTGTTAACGGGTCATTCATTCTTTTGCATTTTTTTACTTCGTGCAATCGAAGAATGATCACTCACAGCACAAAGTTGGACATTTATGAAAAATACCCGAATCTTCATGAAAATCTTTAAAAAAAATAACTCAAAAAAACTGAATTCCAGATCCAAGAATTTGCCAGCGGGCTTATGAAACTTGCATTTTTACAAGATGTTTCGTGTATGCTCGCTCATCTACGACCCACACTAATCTCCTTCCGGCTGTAGCCAAATGTGAAGAAAATTATAATGAGTGTTTGTCGAATTAATCAGGTAAGCTTCCTCAATTTTAATGTATCACCGATTCGACTTGCTCAGACTTTCCAAGATCAAGTATTCACCAGGGCTGACCTTACACCTAGTTTCATCTAGTTTTGATTTTTGAAACAGTCGGCACGGAACATTGATCATTTCGATAAACACAAAATCCTTTTCATGAGCGAACTCTTTCTGAATGATTTTTTTCACCTGCCGATGTGATGAGGGAGCGATTGAATGTTTGGTGTTCAAATGTTGCGAGATGTCATCAGCAAATTGGTGATACAGCTAATGAACAATGTTTATTTGAAGGCGTGCAGGAGTGAAGTCGTCATTGTTTGCTTCATATTCACCTCCTGGAATGAGATTCAACATTGTCGACGAATAGATGGCCATTATTCAACTACAAAGTGATATCGTTGTTTGTGCTAATGCAAATGTGCTAAATTCATTAACAGTTTTCATAATGTTCCGAGAACTCATAATTTGTTTGCTGATCACTGTTACAAATAAAGAATTTGTTGAACATATCGACGTTTTCTGTCCTGGTCAATGACCTTCACATGTTTTTTGCAGCTTCTTGTGCGCATCTTATTAGCATGTTTATGCTACTTGCGAATAAAGATTGTCTCGACTTTCTACCATAATTTTCGCTGCAGAATCCCAAAGCAGAACGACCACGTGGTACACACTTATCACGAAACAGATGCCTATGACACGATTGAGCAGTTACTTCATTCACAAAAACCGCCTTTGTTCTTCTTCGTTTCCAATATACGTTCATTATAGTTATTGTTTCGGAATCTGTTCGTGTTATTTCATTTTTTATTGTCCAAATGGATATATTGGTTGAACTCTTGTAGTTTTGTGGATATTTCTTTGACTGTACTCTTTTGTGTTGCTTTTGTGATAATTTCGTGTTTTCATGCCTTCATCACCGTATTCATCTTGTCATTGTTCAGTGTTTTTGTTGTTGTAGTGGCAGGCATAATGAAGAGAAGCATTGCTAGCAAATCAGAAGGCACTAGACGAGCAAATCAGAATTGCAAGTTGCGTAGGGGCCCCGCAGAAATCGCTCGGATATAACACGACGTCACCTGCTAGGGCCAGGGTCAAGACTGAAGCTCTTGCCTAGACTTAAGCTCACAACTTTCTCGAGATCAGGGTAAATTGCTGATGTCAATGATGCGTGGTGCGACGGCTACATCAATGTTTGTTCACATGTTACCACGTGTTACACCGAAGTCGGCTTGAAAAGATCGATGAACTACCGGTATCTATCGGTTTCAGCGAGTTTAGGATTGCCATGGCGTCGACTGTTGTGGTTCTACACTGGTAAGTTTGGGAGATTCAAGTGCAGTACAGGTTTCTGGCCTTGCCACAATTGTTTGCATCGCATGCGAGAACGTAAAATTCTAAAAAGCTTGAGAAACTTTTCGAAACATCGATGTGAGAAACAATTTTGAAAATTTGTTGATGCAATCACTGCTAGCAATACGGCAACGTATAATTGAAATGAGTGATCATATATTGAGGAACATTCTATGAGAAGACGGTCACACATATCTTGAGCATAATGAAACACATTTCCAGAAATGAATCGGATTCTTTCGGAAAACATGAACATATGCCGAAAAAGAGTAGCAATTCTGGAACAGAATGATAGATTCTCTTAAAAGCAAACAGAGTTCATGAAAGAGAACTCTTCGAATGTCATTTGGTAAAAACTAGGGATCGTAAAACAATACAACAACGAATAGAACGTTTATGATATGAAGTTTCATGCATGAGCATGTATATCCTACGGTGAGATCAATAAGCTCAAACGAGCATCATTGTTCGGAAATCAGTGATATGCATAGGAAAGGCTATCATCTGGAACTCTGCTCAATTTTCTGTTTCATATAGAATATAAAATATCCATAAAAAATATCTCAATTTCTCCTCAGGCGGCCATGGGCCAGCCTTCATATCGAAATCTTAGACAGTACTTAAAACAACGCTTCTGAATGTACATGCTGCTCTTTCTTCTTATCAACTAAGAACTGAGTAAGGAAATTCGTGAACATCACAGTGCAAGAACGATGAGAGCTGGAACGGTGGATTGGTCAAGTTGAACATCACTTCACCCTCTATTTCAGAAAGAGCATTTGAAAGCTCAGGCCACTCCATTCAACAAACACCATCCATAACACTTAATTAAGTTCAATGCTTAGCCACCGCTCATTTGTATGTTGACAATCTGTACATCTATTTAAGGCTGAATTCTAAGGGTGGCCTCAGAATGGCCATTGTCAAAGTTTGGGAAAGAGGCTGAAACTTGTCAAAAAATACAAAGTTCTGAAATCTGGCATAGATTTGGTAATATTGGATTGCAGTCGACCTTCGTCAAATATATACCATTTGATACAGTATAAGCCTCACAATTAGTCAAAAACTGAACCAATCGATGCTGTAGAATTCATCTGAACACGTCGAAATCATATCGCGACCAGGAGAGCATAAATAGCTCCATCTCATCTAACGGAGCATAATCAACAAATCATTTCACCACGACCTCGACCGCCAACCGCCACCTCTATGAGCCAGACACTTCGCAAATCAGTGGCAGCATCCATTGACTTGCACAATCGTCCAGTCATTCCCAATCATAAGTTCTATATTCACTCCTTGCAACCACCACATCCGGCGGTTCGGTCCACTGTATCACCAACGTTTATATTCTTAACTATTCACCTCAACACAAGCTTCCAATGTCTTCGTCTTGTTCTCAACTCAATCTCTTGCAGGATGCTCAAGAATCAATCAAACAAGGACAGTTTCGACATGATGTCTTCTTCTTTGAGCACGTCGAAGTCACATTTTGTGCTCTCCAAATCGATAGATGTCTTCTGCTCAGAAAAGAAGAAGACATCTATCGATGTGGATGATGTGTAATGTCCTCTCGCATTCCCGAAGACAACATTCACCCCATTCTCTTGCCGAGAAGCAGTGCGACTCACCGTCTTGGATACCCACAGCCGACTAGCTCATGCAGTTACGGCTCGTGCTTTGGATGCCACACTTATGTATAGTCATACTATACGTACACTACTCAAAGTGTGAGCCATACCTGCATGCCATTTTACTGCCATGAGTTCAGAGTTAACTGCCTCAGCGTCGTAATTTTATATGTTGAGTGGGTTGATCAGCATAGTTGAGCAACCCGCTCAACTTATAAAATTATACAATCGATAATTTATCCCCGTAAATTAATTTAACAACCAATTCAGCAACTAGAACTACTCTGCACGCCCCTATAATTGAAATAAAATTAAATAGAAAAATTCCAAATCAAATTTGCTGCAAAAAACCCAATCAGAAATCGCTATATACTCAATTCCATATTTCCAGTTATTATTACATATCGCAGCACCTATAATTACTCCACCCAATACTAGAAACACATTCCACTGACATGAACCCATAATTAATCGCCGAAACTCGTGAATTATTTGAGCAGCGTGTCCATTAACTAGAACAACTTTCCATTATACTAAATGCACATTCCAATGGCATGATATCATGATTAATCGTCAAGCCATTTAAAACTATTTTGACGACCTATTCAGCACTTAAAATTACTCTGCACAATATACCTTCAGATCCGCTCCAAATGAATTCATAGTCGTTCCTCCGACCTCGTAAGTCGTTTTAGCAGACTATTTGGTATCTTACTTTACTGTACCCAATACTTCTGTTGTTTTCTGCTCATAACTAAATGTGAAACCCGCAAAATCATTTTACGAACATGTTGAGCTTGTGCACGTTCCGTTGCGAACAGTCTTTAATATATTCCACATTCAATTGCGAATGCGTAAGAATGAAATGCCGTTTTGATCTTATCAACCTAACAGTAAGATTTGAAGCGAAATCTGATTCTATGTGAAAACAGACATGTTTCCTGGAGTAGTTTGCCATGTTATACAATCGATAAAAATGATAAACTTTAACAATGTCGATATATTTGTTCTGAAAGATTGTCTTCACAAGTTTACTTGTCCAACCCGAGAAGCACTATTCATTGTTTGAATGGCGAGTCTACGTGGAGCATTGGGTCTACACTTTCACTGCTTTGGAACATCAGCACTGAGTTAGCGAAGATGAAAATTCCCGTTCGCGGTGATTCTAGTCCAAAATTTTGCTTGAGAAATCTGTCCTCTCTGAGCAACTACGGAGATAGAGTTCTCAAGGAATTTTTTTTTTGAAAACACTGACCTTGAAAAACTTGAAAAGAGTTCTGGGAAAAGAGAGAAAAAAGAAGTCCGTCCGAAAAAAAAGAAGTCAATTCTAGAACAGATCTGTGTGTATGCATTTGTTCGTAAAGGAGCGAGAAGATGAACATGAAGTGCGGTTGCAACAATGCAGATTAAGCAACAGATGACTTCAGGTACAACAAAGACTGGCACTTAATTGTGAATCGAGAAACGCACAATGTCACTCAATAATCCTTTAATGTACACTCTCACGAATAAATACTTCTCACTACAAACGCCTTCCACATCACTAAACGTACGCTAACATTCAATATTACATACATAGAATTATTCACGCTATCATTACTGCTATAAACTATAAATTGCGCACTGAGCTTTCATGAAGTGAAAGCGAACGCAAGCAACACTATCAACGAAACTAACTCGATCATTTGCTGCTTTGCTGCATCAACAAGCTGAGCTTATATCTCTCCTCGTATATCCTGTGTAAAATCCAATCGCTACACATATGCATCGTATTTGGCATATCCAGCCTCATATTCATTCCCTCCACTTAAATTCCTAAACACTACCACACCAGCAACTCACTCCTCTACTCTGCTTTTCATTCCACTGACTCGCATGGAGAATGATTTCGATGATCAACTGAATTCGTATGTCTCAGCCAACATGCTTACACCACTACTTCAATGTCTGGATCAATGTTCAACTCTTCAGTCTGATACGAACACTAGTCTCTATAGATACTTACTTCTATGGCTATCCAAGTGAGCTAGGCTTAGGCTCTTTTCTCGAGGCTTGTTCTTTTATATCGATGTTGTTTCGTGTTAACCATTCAAACCAATCTACATGCCTTGTGTAACCTATCATTTTCAGTGGAATTCGATTGTTTCAGATTGGGTTTTTTTTGCTTATCGTACATATTTACGTTAATATGATTGATATAAGAAATAGTCATCCAAAACGAATCGGCAAAAGAGATGTTTTTGATTGAAACAGCTGATCGCACCTCGTTCAAAGACTGGCACTTAATCATATTTTTATTCACCTGGCAGAATCAGTGCTATGGAACATTCAGGGCTCTGACTGAAGTCTCATCTCCTGCGGTGTCTGTCCTTTTCAAGGGTATCCATGAAAATTTGGACAAACTTTCGCTGAAGACGATTTTGAAAGAAAATTAATCCTTCTGTACTGTTTCGTCGAAATACTATAGTTTTTACTGTGTTCATCATTTTGTGCTCTGATATTGCGAGCCTCTTGATCGAGCTATTTGCAGCCAATAATACGTTACAGTTAATAGCATCATTCAGATCGCACTGTCGTATATAATTGCATTCCATTCTCTTATCGAATGCTTGCAATTACCAACTCCAGATGCCTGTTCAGGAGTGGAGTTAGGAAGTAACAGACTTTTTCGGTGGCCACCGACAAAAAAAAGTTGATTCTTAGTAACTTTCGGTTACCGAGTTGATTCTCGGTAACTTTCGGTTAGTGGCCATCAGCAGATAAGTGGCCTTCGTTACGGTCGGTGGCCACCGGTTTATGGAAGTTTTGTCCGCAGCAATTCGTCCCCAGAAGTTTCGCCTTTGGGAGATTTTTGCACTAGAGCGAAGCCTGGAGGACTGAAATATACATGGTTGAACCCTCGGGAAGTGGAACTTTCAAAGATGAAACTTCCGAAAATAAAACTTCCATGTCACGTGATCATCATGGCAATGCGAACATTCAGCAATAGATATGCGCACATGTTGATCAATGATCACCAGCAGACATGCGTTGAATGTCAGGACCTTCGGAGGCCACGAACAAGATCTTTCTGGTTTTCAATCGGTGGCCACTGACATTCGATTTTCCTAGGCTATCGACGATCTGCCATTTTCAATTTCGATTGATGACCGTCGACCTAATTCTATTAAAGAATCTCATAACTAACTACTCATTTGCATCCGAGGAGAAATTGCCTGCTGATTATGGATGTATGGGCAAAATGTGATCATAAATTTGTGTTTCTTGTGACCACTCGTTGAATTTTGCTAGGCTACAGCCACCTCTCAATCGTATCATTGAATCTTCCGAGAATTACTAAAGCAAATTATTCTAGTGAAAAGGGGAGACTGTGAATCCGTTATTGGGAAGTACCCAGTCATAAACACTGCGAGATTTTTAATAGCTAATAATGCGTTACAGTTAATAGCATCATTCAGATCGAATTGTCACATATAATTGCGTTCCATTTTCGTATCACTTAATTGAAATCTATCATCATGCGAAAGTACTGACTGTAATTTCATACGCTTATTTTCTTATTGCTAAAACTTGACGTTGAGCTGTACAAGTGCCGAATGTATTATACTTGAGCAAGTGATTGTAAGTGGATGAGCCATCCATTGCATAGATAATACATTCGATGCTTATCAATGAATTAATAGCGTTTTAGAGTAAGTAGGAGGTAGCCAAGTGGAGGAATATGTTCCGCTGTAAATGAGTGTGCTTTTTGTGGTAACGGGCTTTTTTAAAATCGATAATGTATATTAGAGGCACAATCAACGAACCGAAAGAGTATTGAGTGGACTGATAAAAGGTTATGTTGAATAGTGCTGTATTATCGAGTGCTCTTTATATTCTCGACTCTCAACGCACATTTACACATATGTATATATCCATAGTTGGATGGATAACTGGATGGATACATTCACTCACTCCTTACACATTTCACATGTGCGTATGAATTTGTAAACGGCATGAACGTATGTTGTTCATTCTATGCAATTATCACATTCAGTGTTTGTTTTTGTGTTATTCCGCAAAAAATAATTTAATATTTTGAGCAATGTTAGGTGCATGGATATTGCACGATAGCTATGCGTTGATATCATTCTTTTCGAAACTCGTATTTACTAGTATAAGAGCATACGCATGAAAATTTGTTGCTAATAAGCTCAATCATTGATCATAATCAACGTAATTCCTGTTATTTTATTAAATGTTGACACAACCTTCGTGCCCGTCCCACATGTTTCTGTATTTTTATAAATTTTATTTGTTGTTTCGAGTTGCTTTTGTGTTATGCGTTGTTTACATCATTCGCTTAAAAATGAGAACTTAACCAAAAAAGGGTGTCTGCACATACGTATTGAATCGTTCATTGCTAGCGAGGTTATGCTCGATGATAAATTCAGTTTTTCTTATCACTCATGCCCACTTCTTTGTACCTTCTCATGAACCTCATGAAATGTTTGTTCTGACTCGTCAACAGCATCCGGTTATGTAAGCCTTATGCAAACAACCAATTGATTGTATTGTAGAAGAATCGTGATGCAGATACAGATGCATGAATGAGAGCCTCGCATGAGGCACAATATAATCATAATCAGGCATCCAGCACAGTCATCACGCCATAATATTTATCTATTCATATAATCATAACTGCCTACGCGTTTCTATTTCTATTCGAAGGGTTATTGATTCTCCGTTCGAACAGTTCACTTCCGATGGGATCGACCACTATAAGTTGGAGAGATATTGTTATCATTATTATTACGACTGCCATTAGCATACGTCGATTACTCGATTTAATATTCGTCCATTTATTGCATTGAATAAAGCAGATTGCTGATTCTAACACTATGTAAAATGACTGTCGTCTTCTCGAAAACTAATGATGCCATTAAAATGTATTGTACGTTTAAAAATATAAATTGTTTTTATAACTAGAGGAGTTGTGTGATCGGATGAATTAATGCGTGAAGAGAATTACTGAGATGATTAATTTGATCAAAATAGCACTTGTGGATGCTCAGTCTTCTGCAAAAATTCGTCATTAATTAAATGTTCTGATTTAACTCAGTCAAAAATTATTCTCAAAGAATGAAATTATTTCATTCGTCGCATTATTCAGTTTAAGTTTTTGTGAAATGATATTTTCGTTAATGTGAACAGAAACACAAAAACAACATCACATATTGAATAGATTTCCAAAAAATGGAACTAATTTTTAATTGTCTATGAGTTTCTTCCCTTCATCTCTTCCTGGAATATCTCACATATTATTCAATTTATGGATTCAATGCTACAGTTACTGGTTTAGTAGATTCATAGTGAATGACGGTCAAATCTCTTCGATTTGTGACATGAAATTGAACTTAATCGAAGTCTAGATTGAACTCTAGAATAAATGTGATAACGATAATAAACGTTAGTATTTCATTAATACGATATCATAATATATAATGGAATATGCATTTATAATGATACATTTCAAAGTACTCGTATGTGCGCTTGAAATGAATTTTAGTCTCATGCAAATGAAATTGTTAAATGGCACTGTGGTGCTATTGAAATAATGTTGAGAGGGTGGAATAAAAATGGTAATGGAAAATTGCTATTTTTTGTGTGATGTCGGTGATGAATGAAAGTGATGATTAAGTCAGTGGGGAAGGGATCGAGAGCTTTAACGTTGGATAATAACTGCAGACAAACGGTGTATATGTGGTGATGACTGCATATCAGTGAGCTTCTTTCAGCATCGATATCGTTCAGTTCGTTTTTCGATATCCTTGAACACTTTCAAAACTTGCATAGCATTTTCATTAGCGATCTGATACTTCGTCGGAATATTATCACCTCGAACGAAGAGAGTTAGCGATAGTTGAACGTATTCCAGACATTTAAAACATCCGCTCAACTCAGTACATGCCACATTATCTTCGCCTGACGTTGATATAGCTTCGATCATTACGCCCACGGCCCATTCTTTCATCGCTTTACTTAGAATTCGGTTTAATCCCCGGCTTAGACCTCATGTTTAGGTCTCAGCTTAGACTGATGATTACTACGAATCAACCGGTGCGGATTATTGGAGCGTGGTTGCAAGCGTCTTTGTTAACATGATACCAGTTCATTGCGATCACTAATTCAGATCAGCTGTTAACAAATCTGTGCTTTCGAGAATGTCTGTGTTTTGCATTTAATGGGGTGTTTTTGCCAGGTACATCCAACACTCTATGGGATTGGGTGGTTTGCGTGAATTCTGGTGTGTTGTTGACACGCGTTTTGGACATGAACAGGAATGTTACTGACATTACAGAAAATGTTGTTAATGTTGGCAGCAATAACACAAACGAAGATTATGATCTGCAGATTGGATGACTGATATGTTTTGTTTTTAAATTAATTATTAATTATACACCTATACTCCATATACCAATTGAATGAATGTGAACATATACATGTGTAGTTTCAATGATTCGCTCTTTTGTATGACCCATATTGCGAATGCTAGCTTATTATTAGCCAAATTTAGAATACGAATTGTCGAATTAGAATCGAATGCTAGCTTGGCCAAAATTTAAAAATTCTTACGAAAGCTGGCAAAGACAATTATTATTATTGTTTTTTGTAAATATTAGTGGTGTTCTTGTGATCGATACTCTCACTAATGCGACCAAAAGTGTCACTTTTGCAAACGACAATAAGGCTGGATCTTTCGAGTAGAAACGAATATTTGCAACTACAATGAATATTTGCCGATCAATTCGGTATCTGTTGATCAATTCGAGTTGAAATAAACGTACGAAAGCATCTGTAAGCGAAATTCGATGTCCACCTCTCAACTTTTGATATGTCTAAACTATATGTGAAACATTTACTGTAAATCAACATTTTCAGCCAATTTTTAACGAAAAAATGAACAAATTCTATATATTCATGAATTTGTGTGGTGTGAAGAATTAATTGTTCCCACTTCTGCAATAACCACTAATTGTTTTACTCATGGAACGAGATTGCCACTTTTATATGCGGACATGAAACTGAAATCGACGATGGCTGTTAGAAATGTTTAATTTATAAGGTCAGCACTTAAGGAGGAGGGAGGTTTGAGCATCAGATAAGAATGTGAATGTTCATAATAACATAGTGAACGCATCACTTTTTCGAACATTTCCGAATGAATGTTCTCGCTCGAATTTGCGTTCATTCAATGAAGGTAACGTGCGTTCATTCACGAAGGTATTCGCTGAATTCATCTGCCTCAACTACTACCCTCCTCTCATCAGTTTGATTTTCGTTTTCTCGTTCGTCTTCTCTCTTCATCAACTTCTATTTGAAACATTCCTTAATAAACAACTCAAACAACCCTTGTTCAAGTAAGAACTCAACATAACCAATGAATGCAATGATGTGGAACAATCAAATTTGATTTTGCTATTGGATACGATTACAAATTTAACAAGAAAAAATTTGTTTCATTATCTAAATCTAAATGAAACTTCTTTCAAACCGAATTTGATTTGGAGTTCAAAATTGAGTTGATTTCATTTCAGTTCATTACTTACTGCAAATGTATTAGTCATCATCAGTGTCATCATCAGCATTACTGTTATTGTTATTACTATTACTATTATGTATGGTTATTATTTGACTTCTTATGAAATAGAATGTTTTTCTGCGTTTCTTGTTATTCCTCAAGCACTGAATTGATGATGAATCAAAAGCAACTTTCTGAAGACGCACAATTATCGGTAAAAATTCGACGTGCAAGGTGAGTGATGCCCTCATCATAACAATGACATTACATGCTACCTCTTCTCATTCCTCTATTTCACAATGGTAATAATATTCAGCAAGTATTCTTTTTTCTTGTTCTTGTCGCCAAATATATTCAGAATTCGCTAATCACGATGACGATTCGATGATTTGTCACTTATAAATCCCGTTTTTGGGTTATAATCTGCACTTAATGCATCGTAATTTCATCATGAAATTGCTTTCGTTACTCATACATGAATCTAGTACAATCAATCACTACAAATATGAAACGAAATTTCACTTATAAGCAAACGTTTGAATTTGCTGCTCACGACCACAAAAATTCTTCAGACATTGTCATCGGATTTGATGTTGTCATTTTTTCATATTTGTTCTCTTACATCTCAAGGATTTTTCAAATATTTCAGTTGTCTTATCCGTAATCCAACACCTATTCAGACAGTCGTCGACTGTTTTTTTGCATTATTATAGACTGGACATTTTTGATCATTTAAAGCTGAATGATATAAAAGCATCGAAAGAAATGAATTGCTGCTTCCAGATACGAAAATAGCACATTCTGGTTGGAATAAGTGATTGGTTCGTTCATTGCCTGCTTCTTCTCTAAGAACAATTCTTCAATGCATTCAAATAATGAGATATCGTTTATCATTTCTTAACTTATCACCGTCCTCTTCGCTGTATTCTTCCCATCATAAAAATTATTTAATCGAATAAATATTTCTGCGGGCAAAATTATTCGAGCGTTTGCGTGTGAGATACTTGTCATTATTATTATTATTATCGTTTTTCTGAGTTATTGATTCCCTTCAAAAGGGGAGCGATAATATTTTGAGATTACTGCAAGAAATAGTGAACGAAACGACTAACTATTTGATTCGTTGATTCATTGTGATCATTTCGTCACATAGTATATTCTTGGAAGATTTCGGTCACATTGATCAGTTTCACCGCTTAGCGAAATCTGAATTTTTCAGTGATATCGATTTGAAAGTGCTTCTTTTGCGTCACGCGAATTTCCTCAGTCTTTCATTTGAAACTCTAAAGTTTCAGTCTTTTAATATATTCATTGAAAGTTTCATTTAAAAGACATCTTTTGAACGCAAAGGTTGAAAGTTTCTTTGTTGGCTTCACAACAGTGGAAATTAATTAAACTCTCGAACCGATTTTATTGCAAGCTCCTTCGTGGAATCGAATTGCGTGTCAACAACACCGCATTCACATTAATTCATTCCATCCATTCATCAATTCCGTCAACCAGTTTCGTTTTCTGTTTTGATTCATTTGCTACGATCACTCACTCTAATATCGTCTGAATTAGTGAGTCTTTCAAACTGTAATAAATGCACTCGAATATCACACCTTATCTCACTATTCCATTCATTGCGTCCTTTATTGTAAGCAATTTTTTTCGGAGTGTTTTGATGGTGATTTCAAATGTCATCGCCAATGCAAGTAACTTTTTCGAAAAATATTATTCATAAGAAGTTAGTTGCTGTTTGCCATAAATAGTGGATTCAGTTTACCGAATAGCAACAAATAATTTGTACTAATATAATCACAATTAATTAATCATTAAAATCCGGTTTTGATCAGGTTGTATTTGTTTTAATTCATCCGCATTTATATTTTAGTTTATTCTTACTTAGCCGTGTTTTTAACACTCAATCGTTCACTCTATTTATTCACAATTTTCAAATACTTTACAAATACTTCATTTATTTTCCACACAACCACCTTCAACAGTTCAACCTATGAATATGTATGTTTAGGCAAACATCTCTGCTTGTTATCATTAAATATCAGTTTTTTGTTTGTGCCTATGCAACTTAATTATGTTTCCTCAGCAGTTGTAAAATATTTATAAAATTTGAGCATTTTATTTTTCGAATGAATGATAAACCTCTGTGGGGTAAATATATTTTACAAATTCATTCTAGCATACGTATTATATTTGATTATTGCTGGTATGAATAAGCAATAAGTAGACGAAAACAGATAGAATGAATGTTATTTTCAGTGATCTTTTCATCTCATTAACTAGCAATGTTTTGCATGAAATTTTATTACATCAATTTCGAGTCATCCTCCCAAATAACATCAATCATGTAACTTTCAAACTGAAACTTCATCAAAACATCTGTCCTTAACCTACCTGTGCAGCGATTGCTATCTTTTTCGTATAATCGAATGAGAAAGGACTCTCATTTCAAGACTTTTGACTGAAAATTTGGTAAGAAATAACATTGTTTTTATTCGTTTCTCAACGAAGGGCATATTATTCACAAATGGACGAATATGACGCGTAGAAGGATTGGTTCAATGAAACAAAGAAAAAAAAACTTTGCAATGTTTTCTATTATGTCATTAAAGGGGTTAGTTACCAAATTATGTTGCAATGGGAAGGGAAAAGGAGGATGGTGATTCGGCCGAAATCTCGCAATCAGCATAATTTGCGTTTGGCAGATGAAACTTGAGAATCAAAGAGCACCACTTCTCTTGATATAATTGTCTGCTAAATTGAGCTTAGTTTCATCTTTATACTTCGTATTCAAAGAATGCTCTCTTGATCGTTACATATACAAATAATTTAATCCATTATGTGGTCCAAATGATAACCTTTCATTTTCCATCAATTCTTCACGCGTATCTTGCGGCTGATCAGTACAAACATTCTAGTTTTTTCTTACTATTACCATTTACTATTAGTATTGCTACCGACGAGTTGATTTGTGGTGAATTTACTGTGATTGATAGTATGCCTTGGTATTCGATCAGTTGCTCCCGAGACAACTACCCCTGAACAACTGCCAACGGACAATTGCGTTATAGGATAACTGCCTCCCAGATAACTATCCCCAGGGGTAACCGTCCCCCGGGGATAGCTACTTTCAAGATGACTGCCTTCCGGACAACAGACTCCCCGCCAACTCGCCGTCACGATAATTACCTTCGTGAAAATGAGTTCCTCCAATCATTACTATCGTTACTGCAATCATTCTTACTACCAGTGTTGGTGTACTATATTCTTAGGCTTAGGCTTCCTCTTAGGTTGGAACTGAGGTTGATGCTTAACATTAGGCTGTAGTTAAACCTCAGGCTCGGGCTGAGCTTGATGCTTGGACCGAGGTTAATGCTTACGTTTAGGCTGAGGTTCACCTCAATTAAGGCTGCGATCAGTCATGAAGAGGAGTTCTCTATCGCAATTAATTTCAGGTAATTTGTCGTGGCAGCAGTCATCCCGGGACAGTTGTCTTAAAACCAAATCTTTTATGTTACTGAATGGGCTAGGGAGTGTCATGCGATCTTTATGATTATATTTGATCAAGATAAGTTGATTGATCAAGAAGTATTTCAGTAAACGGGGCGGACGCATGATGTACACTTCCACATTGACGACAACATAAAAATTATCAGAATGATTAGTAATCACTAAGTTTTTGAACGTTTCAAACGTCAAGTTTGGATTTAAATCGATTTTAAGCGGTTGATGCTTGAGTGCAGAACGCGGTGCATACAAACATCCTCTAAGCAAATGTATCATTCTCCACTAACTGCATGCATTTGAATCGCACTGCCCATGATTTATATCTTGCGGCTAGTTCGATTGTTCGAGACGACTTTGATAAACGAATTCGAGCAGCACTCAGTGCATTCGCTCGCTCACTCGCCTTCAGTCAAACCTAATTCAAACAACGAAACAATTTCAACAGTTTCTATTGTCACCATCAAATACTTACTCAACAGTTTATCTCCATTCAACATTAGTTTCATTTAGCCATCTAGTCAGAGAATTTCAAATATTTCTGTAGCTTGCATCCAGCTTTGATATTTCCTCGTATTGTTTCCTGATGCAATTATTAATCAGAACAAGCAGTTTGATTGATAAAATTCAGTTATTCCGTATCACTCATGCTATCTTTTGCTTCTATTCTTCTTTGTGCTCATATTCATTTGATCATTCGATAATTTATTTCGAAAAGTTGCGATTAATTCTCGTGCCCAGATAACACGCATACTGTATCCACTGAATCTGATAGGTTTCATTAATTTTATGGTCATTAATTAGTTGTGTTCTCATGCAAAAGCTCATGAACGGTGATCGATTCATGAACTGAACGGTGAATATTTCGAATGAGTGAATTTCATTAGACTAAGGTATTGAATGAGGAAGATTGCAGATTTGCGATCGTGGATTCGAAACAAGTTATTCAAGAGGTGAGCACCGAGCTCTCGGACGGAGACGTCTCATCAAATAGCACCGCTTCGATACCTCCATCAGACCCGAAATCCTCATCTGCGCTCGTTCTTCCATCCAAAAATTACTTCTCTGCCACGGTAAATTAACTCTCTCTATCTCTCATTAAGTCTCACCTTCATTCTAATATTTTCTTACATAACATGTTTATATTTCATTAAATATTCATCTTTACACACAAATATACGTATTAATGCATATTTTCGTTACTTATTTATTCATTCATTTACGTGTTTGTTTGCTTTTATATCTATTTGCAGGGCACTCTCTGCACATAAAAATTAATAATAGCCGTATTACATTTATGCATTAAAATTCGTTGTTCCGGTGTTTGTCATGCAACCAAACAACCAACCAGCACTCTGCACCTCGTGTGTGCATAACAATGCAAAAACGTATTCTGTTGCACTCTAATTGCCGATCCATTTAAAAAAACGACACTGTGATGTGAGGCGATGAGGAAATGTGAATGGAAGAGCTATTCGGAATTTTTGCATTGGTAGGACTGAGAGGTGCTGGTGGAAAACTTTCGGAAACTCAAAAGTTCGAATTGATTCAAGCTGAGGCTTAGGCTTAGCCTTGAGCGAACAACTAAGCCTAAACTATTGCTAGACTTCAGTCAACCTTAAGCTCACATGTGCACTCAGTCTCTGGTCACTTCTGTATTTAACACTATGCGGCGCTGGTCCAACCCGACTGTCAACACGTTTTGAAGGAGTTCGATGGGAAGGGTGGTCAAATCGCTTGGTACGATCACCGCGCGATAGTGCTCATTTTTGAACGATCGTGCGATTTTCCAAAGCCTCTATTTACTCGATTTGACGTAAATGAGTGAACTTATTTTGTAGCATAACAACAAAGTGCTCTAGGCATAAGCTTATTTTATCGAAATTGTGATCGCATCATCAGTCGTCTGTTGGTGTTGCTCACGATGTACCCCTCCCTCCCCGCCTCCCTCCCCAACTGATTTCATCAATTACTGATGTCAAATGGTCAAATTTGGAACTAGTTAACATTAATTGAAGGGTAAATTAATT
The DNA here is from genome assembly GCA_035041965.1 of Anisakis pegreffii. Classification (NCBI taxonomy): domain Eukaryota; kingdom Metazoa; phylum Nematoda; class Chromadorea; order Rhabditida; family Anisakidae; genus Anisakis; species Anisakis pegreffii. The sequence continues at coordinate 49,655 of JAPYMA010000114.1, read as the reverse complement.
CATTCGTCAAAATTACAGTCGTTCACAGCTCCGACGTGGCACAGTCGACGTTCCACAACGATGATCACAACATCGACATGTCGTTCGACTTCAGATGAACGTTATCAGCTAGCACGTCAGGATGCATCCGTTAGTCATGCGCGACGAAGTCCTCTTGGAAGGTTCGTTTCATTTGATTCGATTATCAACTTACATGTATATCCATTCTTGTGTTCTTTTGCACTTTCTTATGATCAACTTTTTTATCGAATCCTTTTTTGATGTGATTCAATGCTAATCAACATCTCGTCATGCATTATTCATCTCATCCATTCATTCTCGCACACATCGCTTCTTGATTTGTCCTTCGAATCTCAATACACTACGTTAAATTGTCTTCTCCCTGTTCCTCTCAACTTCTCAACCCTCATAGCATGCGCCAAGCGTATTGTTTCGTTCAAAAGCGATTCGATTGGAACGTCTTGCGAAAACGTGACAGAATTATTGCGATGATTAATCAGTTTTGTGTTCAGTGGAATTTGTACGAAATAAGATAAATAACTAAGCATTGTTTGCTGAGAATGTTTCATTTCTGGTTCTCATTTGATGTTCATTCAATGGCTTTAGTTAAACTCTGTTGCATTCGCTCAACTTTACTTATTCACCATCTTTTTGACCGCGCACTCTCTTTCTCTCTGGTCCACATCAGTGCAACCCACTACTTCCGGTCGCTGTCGATGTCGTTCGTTTCTTTTTTGAATTTAACGATTATTCTCTTCAACATTCTGTGAGAATTTTGCAATGCATTTGAATTCCTGTTTGATTTGCACTCAAAAGTTTATATTCGATCGAATAAATAAATAAATAAACACAGAGGTGAGACACCTTCCCAAGTGTAAACACATCTAATAATGACACATTCATGAAAATGTACATTTAAGAACAAGCGAATGTAATGACTCACTGAAAGTGCAATTTAACACTCATTCACTCATAATGATGATTCATATGTTATTATTATTATTATTGTTATTAGAATCATTATTGCTATTATTATTTTTTATTATTCTTTGCTCCATACGTGTGTATTTGTTAATAATTTCTGTTCTGTTTGACATTGACAGCAAGTTAATTGTGCGAATTGTTTGATGAATTCAATTTTCGTTCCTTTTGTGTAATCTCCTCGGTTTTTTTCTGTTCTTTCAACTGCTGCACTTTTCTATAACCAGCCTCCATTCATGAGTCGTAATGGATCGATGATATTTTTGTTTCTTTTGGTTCTCAGCATCTGAAATGAAATCATTAGCACTTAATGCACAAAACTTTCACCGATTTCCTCCCGCATTCATTACCGACATCACCGATAATTTGCCCTTCATGAAAGCGTTATCAAAAATTGATGACTTCATTTTCGTTTATCATTTGCCGTCTTCTTGCTAACTGCACTATCAAAAGTCCGATGAAAACGCTTATTTGAGAAAATTTATGAACAATAAGAACATTTATAGAAAATGAGAACAGTTGTGAAAAACGATCACAATTTGTTTATCTGGTAACTTTTACTCACTCACTCTTAAGCAAACACCATCATCATTCACAAAATCAGTCATTCATTCGATCAGTTTCAGTAATAGTAAAACATTACTCATTCTATACATATATCTTGACTTTATAGTCGATCGAATCAAACATCAGCACTTATAAGAACATCTGAATATTTCTTTTGATTGTTAGAATTTGATATTATTGTCAGCTTTTTGAAAATGTTGACATCTGTGTGGTTGTTGATTCTCTGAGTGTAATATAATCTTTGGTAGCTGCAACAATATATAAGATGAACTCGAACAGTATCCGAATGACGAGTGTTCGGTGAATTTGCGATTGATTGCTGTGATTCTCTGAAAAATTGATTTACTTGCAATTGATTGCTGTGATTCTCTGAAACAGTATTCTCTGAAAAGTTTTGATGACTTCAATGGCATTTATTTGCAAACGTAATTAAAATATACTTTCAAATGTAACGTGAGTCAGTCACTTTCATCATGCTGCTGCTGAATGCACGTTTGCTTTCAAAATGTCGTTAGCCTTATTTGTGCATGCGCTCAGTTCTAGTTCATTCAAAATGTTCACGAAAGACGAGTTGACATAATCGGCGCCATTAGAACGATTCTTTCTTATCAGCATCGATGAGGCACACTCATAATGTGATGGCGATCGATTTTGTTTGTTTGTTCAGTTGCTTAATTGCGGCGTTCCAGCTTTAATATTTCATTCATTTGCATTCAATTTTTTGTTGTTGCTTATTATAATGAAACTATATCCTAATGAATTTGGTGGATGAAAGCGTTGCGAAATGATTTGATGATTCTTAATAGTAATGAATTCTTTTTTTGTTGTTGTTTGCATCATGTGACTTTGGTTATCACCCGAGCAGCATCACAAACAGCAGTGATATGGAAGTGAAGACGAAATTATTTGCTGCATTCCATACGAATTTATGATTAAGGGACTGAGAATGCGTTATGATTTATTCGTTTGTGTTTTGTTTGTTTTGAAATTGTAATCATTTTTGCCCAGCGATTCATTCGAAATGAAACATTTTTTGACGTTCGTTTCAAGTTTGAACGAATTTTTTTTGCGCACGACTAACGCCTTTTCATTGAATAATCCTGCGGTGGCAATTTCTCGTCGGAACCTTATTCATCAAATGATAAATTTTTGAAAAATTTCAAGTCCACACAAAACTTTCGTTTCCGACCTTCCACATCACTGACTGAGGAATTTTCGAGAGTTTCCTTCAATTGCAATGCTAACGCTCAAATCGCTCGGAATTAAAGTGTTCTGAAATAATGATGATCTGGCCGCATATCATGTGAAGTTCCATTTTCAAACGGGTGGGTTTGTGCTGAATGATGGCACCTTATGAGTGATTCTCTCACTACATTACAATTGCCCTTGAAAAGATGATGGATGCCCTCAAATACGAACGCGCTGAAAACCAAACGATGTGCGACTATGCATTTCGACACTTGAACTGCACTGAACTTTGCTTACGGTAAAAGTTTCCGATTGTACTGTCACGTTGTATAAATAACCAGTTGATGTTTATGTAACACTGCAATCCATGCGTTTTTGGTAATCGAAAACATATTGCGTTGGTGCTTTGCAACAAATAGTGAGTGTATCCATGCGAAATAGACTCCAATTTGTGACGGATGAACTGAAGTCGACTCATTTTTCTTCATAAAAGTGAATGACGTATGATCAAACGAGAGATGACGATGATGCAATGATGAAATCATGTGACATTCAACTAATGCTCATATATTCTTGTGAATCAGTGAGTACCATGCAGAATACAAATTTTTTCAAGAGACTCTACTGTCAGAAAATGACGATTAAGGCAAGCAAGCGAGTAATTCAATTCAAGAGATGATTTCTCGAAGTGAGTAATTTGTCACAATTGACCAAATTACTTGTTCACTGATACTGAGGAGGAAGAACGCACAAAAGTGAAATGATATGGCAGCTGCAGTGACAATAATATTATCGTTTATAATATTAATGCGTCACGGAGTCATTGACGTCACATCCGAAAATCCTAGTCATGCGCTTGGACGACTTGGAAATACGTTGCATCACATTCATCTTTTGCTGGACTGGCACTTTTGTTCGAACTGAAGATTGTTTGGGTCACTTGCAATATTTTCGCGTTTCATACTTCTCCCTCTGTTTTGTCTTCTTCGTCGACTCATTCCTACTTCAGTCATAAGAATTATTACAATTGTATTAACAGTCATTTGCTGCACACACATGCATTCATGCAATACACATGTTTGAACAGAAGTGATTTCTTTTTAGATTTCGAATTATTTATTTGGTAACCTTCAAACTGTGGCCCTTTATTTATTCGTTCAAATGAGGAGGATGTTGCTTGTTCCTCTGAATCTTGCGAATTAGTCGAATTTACCGAGGCTTTAAATCGTTTTCAAAACAGCCATAAATTCCTCGTAGTTTATAATACACTTCTGAGATTTTTTTGTTTTGTTTTTGCATCAATTAAGTGATTTAAAGAGGCGTTTCAATGCCACCTGAACAGTCGAATTTCCCAGATCCAAGCTGTCACAGATTAGGAATCAGATGAGTTCATAGGCCTACATTAAATCAGATGAAACGAGATTGATCGCTTGTGAATAAAATTCGATAGAGTGATCAAATACACAGATCCAGTATAAGAATAGAATATATGAATTATGATATAATATAAGCTAAAAGTGAAAATATTGCGAGGAAATGAGTGTTGCCATAAAAATATTTTCAAATTAAGTAATCAACCAATCAGTGCTCATCATCCTGTTCACTAGTGCTAATCATTGGTCTTAACTTAACAAATGCTGTCTTGATCTTTACGTTGCCCATCAGATCATGTTTCATCATGGGTTGATCCAATGGTCAACTGTTGATCCAGTCTTACCTAAAATCAATTCAGCTGATCCGTTATTCAGTAATATTCATGTATGAAGCGAGAGCATCATCAACGAGCAACAATCTGTTCGAATCCTTTACTTATTTCATCAGTTTTATTTCGCTCAGCTTCATTCTCAGCTTTTCACACACTTCATGGCCGAACTTCATTGCTTATAAACAGCTGTTACATTCATTGACGTTGTTCATTCGCTTAGTCCAGACCGATGAATAAATGAACACATTTCGCAGTTATTCTTTTGCCTTCATATTGATTGTTCTCATTAAATTCTTACTATTGTTTTTATTAATATTATTATTGTTATTTTTATTATAATGTCCGTTATTACTGTTATAAATATTTTGTCGAAACTCCACCTTCATCAGTTTTTTATCTTCAACAAATTCTATGCGAATATATTCCAGATTGTTTCATCAGCGCTTTATGTATGCAACTAAATACAAATAGTTTCTTTTCTGATAACGAACAATCTTTCTGATGGTTTATTTGCGTCACTTCAACGAACGTATGTATTTCCTTCTAAATTACTGATAAAATTCGTTGAAGTTCGTTTTGAAAATACAATTTCGCTCGATTCGTGCACAAAAAATCTCAAATTCCCATCCGTTCAGCAACAATCGTTCTAGAGGCCTAGTTACTCACTGAATTAATTAAATGAATGAAATTTAGCGAATGTGTTCCATTTGTTATAAGTTGACTGATTTTATTAGTTAGGCAAACGGATCATCTTGATTTTCAATAATTCACTTCCTCTTCGCAATCCCTCCACCAAAAAATGTCGCCAACAACTCATTTGATCATTTAGTTTACGTACTTATCATCATTATTGCGAATTATTAGTCACGTTGTGAACGCGTTGAATATATTGCGTATGGAGCTTACTCACATGACTGTCTTGACGTTCAAAACTTTTTTCTGAATCCATCAAAAACTGAACATTCCATCTTCAAAGCATTCTTCATTCATCCAATGAAACACTTTGAAACTTAGATCACAAACGTTGAAGTAATCATTTATTCAGTACAACAGTGGAACTATGTATCCTTCGAATGAATATCTCTTATGAATGATTATATCTTAGGGATATGAATCGCTCATTCAGGCAACTCTTCAGTCGTTTCAGTTCAGTCGTGTTTAGATCAGACAGTCACATATTGTCTTCTCGAAACATTACAATTTCTAACCGTTCATCTTGTTCTCGTTAAATTATTCGATTTTTTCAAATAATCTTTTTTCCTTTTCGGTATCAATATGATTAAAAGGTCGCTTCTGTCGTCAGAAGATCTGCTTTTTCTGAAATCCCGTTCTGCTTTAGTCCATCACTGTTTAACGTTTGAATCAACAACCAGTTTGAAATAATTTGGAAATCATGCATTTTATTCTCTCTTCCCAAACAAATTGTCATATTTTTAGGTTGCTCTCTCATTGATGCTGCGTGCAGTATATCATGTTGCACACTCGCACATAACTTCTTCTTACCATGAAAAATTTCATTCTAAATGTTCTGCTCTTCTTCCCTTTAAACACTCGTTATCTATGCCAAAAATTGCTACAAATCCCATAAAAAATCATAAATTCACAGTCAGTTCTTTGCATATAATCTTACAATTGTGCGATTTCTATAAAATTTTTATCGTTTCATTTATTCATTCACTAGATTTGTATATTATGTGATCAACAATTACATTTATCTGCATTATCCACAGATGTTTACATGAATGTATGTGAATTTCGCATGTGTGTGTTTGTGTGTGCACAATTAGCATAATACAATTACTGATGTTAATTAATGAAAAACTCCCTTAAGTCGTCATCGTTATGTTCCAGTTATTCGTGCAGTAATGCACATCGTTACTCGTACGTGATTTTTTGCTTGATAATTTCGTTTATCGTTGAAATAGTAATTTTGATTGTATGTCGCGCTCTTATCATTACTAGCATTGTATAATCCTTTTTTGGAATTGATTCGAATGCAACTGCACCACTGTCGTGTTGGAGCGAAACTCTGTCCTGAGGGCACGGTCAAAATGAACAGACTGCTTGCATCAACACAGACGAGGCGAAGGAGCCTCAGCGATCTTGAAGAGGGCGTTGCGAGCAAGGATTTCTCGTAAGACGATTGATTCCGTTCACTTCATTTATTGATCATTCGTCTATCTCTGGAATACAGCCATTAATGTTTATTTTATTGAAAGACTTTTCCTTCTTGATGCTAAGATTGGTCTCATCGGAGTCTTTGATGGTTCTTCATCCAATTATGATGGGAATGAATGAACAAGTGCAAAAAGGTTCATCAATTTCAAGCTTCAACGATTGATTCTGACAAGCTCATGCGATCTTCGCAATTTCATAGTTTAGTTATTGAGGTTCACGAAAACAAAGCTAGTCGCACTCGTTCAAAACTGATAATCGCGCTGCATCGATCGATATTTCCTCAAGAATTCTCATTTTCATTTTCTTCACCGAAAAACAAAAGAAATTCATTCAGCTGAACGTGAATGAATGAATCGACTGAGAAGAAATATTTGATGAATCAAAGTGCATTACTGATTCTTTCCGAAAATAAAAAGAATTTGTTCGAAGTATCAAAGTAAATTGCAAACATAAAATTCTGTGATATTCATGGAATAATCATACTTTGTACCTTCTTCTCCTTCTTTCATGATGTCTATATGTTTATGCCTCGCTCTGTCATTTGAAACAATGCGCTTAAAGAAATTTTATTGACAAAATTGAATTCTGTTTTCTTATTGAACAAACTCTTTCATCAAACATCATTACACTGATGACGGTGATTGATGGTCGCGTTGTCGTTTATTGATTTGCTTTTATCATTAACATTTCAAGCAAAAAAAATTGCGTCTCCTGCACTCCACCCTAAAAGTGTGTCTTCATTTAAAGAGAACAGAGTTCTAATACTAATCACCATCTTACACACACAGCAGTTCGTCTCTTGAAACGCTCAGGTTTTTGTGTAACAATCGAACGTTTCGTTCTTATCCTACCGACACACTCAACATCTCTAACCCTCAGTTCACCTGTCAACTTTTTCTGATAACTTCCGATAATATAATCACTCCAATTATCGTCCCTTCAAATCCCTTCCAGTAATTATCACCTTCTAATCAGACCTAATTATCACTTGTCTCTATCCGGCCATCTTTCCATTCACCTATTCATATTTATCAACACCAAATGCAACAATATCACTCGACATCCAAATCTTTTTCATCTCGCTGTTGTCCAAGGTTAACGTTTCTCTTTGCTTTCATCACTGCTAAATTAATCGTTAACTCAAAAATATTGTCTAATACCTTCTTTTCAGAATGTAAAATCGCAATGAATGCTTAATTTACTTTTCAACAATGTTCATTTAGAACATTCTTCCAAAAAAAATGGACCGTTTCTCGCTGATAGAAATGATCTCCTCCTTTTCACTAATTTCATATGTAGCATATTTATCGCAACTTCAAGCGTTTCATTGAATCGAAGTAAGCTCATTTCGCAATTTTATGAACGCTTATAACTTTCATCAGAAAATCGTTATTGGAAATTAATTCTAATTCACCTGGATTCTATAAGTGGATAAGTTATGTTCAAAAACACATGAACTGTCTACCCCTTATGAAATTTGCTTCCTTCTTTTAATAGTCTTTTAAATGCGCAAATATTTATTTTGTTGGCAACATTCAATAATACAGCTGACTGATAGTGAATAAAATTTTGTCAGTATAAGTTTACTGTTGCCCTATAAATGTATCATTTTGATTTGCATATTCAAGGAATGTTTTGCTCAAAAAGCATGCCTTACAATTGATAACTCCTACATTAAATTCCATGAGATATGCACCATTTTTTCCATAGCCTACTTCGTGGGGTAGCAATGAATTTGGCTACAAATCGTAAACGAATAACACCTAAAAGCGAAACTCTCACTCAGAGTGATTCATAATTTTCTAATGCACCAGGTCATATTGTTTTTTATCGAAGTAATCTGAAACGCTATGGCTTCCATTTGCGAATTTGAGTACTCGGTTGACCTAAAGATGACAATTCCGAAACTACAGGTGCACATACAATTGCATAGTTGCTGCAGATCAGATGCTGATCAAAGGTGACCATAGCCACACATAAGTGTTTATGTATAATCTCAGTTCTTAGCCACTAATGTATAATATTTTGTTCCGTATTCATCTATGCTCGTACTCATGTTTAGAAGTAGTACTGTTCATAGGGGGTTATTACTTGTTACTTACACATCGAGCGGTTGTTTTGTTGATCGCGGTTAGCGATCGGCGGAATGTTTATTTTGTAGAGTTATGATTATTTATTGGATTGGTATTTGGCTACATTTAATTATGCAAAGTATTCACGGCAACTAATTAAATGCTCGGTTGTGCTCACATGGCCTGCTCGCCTAGCCAGCGGGGTGGCTACAATTAAGGCTAAAACAATGCGCACGGAAACGCGAGCATTGTGGCCAGCAACGTTATAAACGTTTGATAGCCTGGCCAATCCAGGTAATCCAGATAACTGTTCATAGGATACTGTTATAAATAATAACAGCATGAGTGCAATTTGAGTACGGCTACGCATGAATACAATAGCGAAGCAATGCAGCTAGCAAACTTAGCCGTAATTCGTCGAATTCATCAAAAAAAAATCGTATGTAGACAAATAGACTCGTTGACTTTTGAATCTTTTCGTTATTTTTTGATGTGTCAATCAAGTTATCCAACGCCGTTTACCTTCTTCACTCCAAGAAATGTTCATCACGGATAGTCCGGGGGATGGTTAATACTCGTCGAATTTCTCCTCGTGATAGCAATAAGTTTCTCAATGAGCCGTATTAATTTTATTAGCTCATTTTTGTCTAAACTTCAATTGAATGAACATTTTTTGATGGATACGTTTTATTTTCTATTGGTTTTATCTGATTATTTCAAATCTGCCATGGTGAATTACTGAGCAATACGTTGGAAACCAATCATTCCTCTAGTTTAACATTTAATGAGTGCATTAACGTGCTTTTATTGTCATCATTATTTTTATTAGCCTTTTATTTGATTTTATTTTTGATGTAATATTATGTATGTTGCATCAAATATTTCATAATATATCTTTGATAAAATTTCATAATGCACTGATTCAAAAAAAAACAGTGGCATTCTAATAATGTCAACTTTACAATGCTATTTCAATAGCAGCAAATGATTTTCGGATGTTTTATTTCGATTTCAATTGTTATTCACTCTTCTTTCGTTATCACAAAGCCACACAGAACCCGAAGCCTGTGCATCCGTTCGTAAGGGGACTGTGCACATTGTGGATTGATACGATAGCGCATGATCACTTCCGACCAGTCTGGGGAGATAAACGATACGTGATCACTTCCGGGGATGTTTATCAGAGGCATTCGGACACTTCTGCCAATTCGCTACCGCACAAAAAGATGTTTCATCAAAGACAGAAAGCAGACGAGTTCGAAGAGATTGTGCGCCCTTCTTTTCATGCTTCCGTTCCTTTTGATAATATATCATTTGAAATCAGATGTCATTTGGCATTGTTTCACAAAATTTGAGAATTATTTCCACGAAACTTTCGGATCTTTTCACTAATTTGCTGTATCTTCTAATTATCATACTTTCTGTCTTCACATAGTCTTTCATTGCGCATTTCTTTTTGATCATTTCTTGTCAATGCAATTTTCTTTCTTCAATGCATTTTGTATTCGAGAGCAGGTGAAATTGACGATTTTTGCGGATTTGAAATCGTTTTGAAGGTGTTTAATTGGTTTTTGTTGATTTCATCAGCATCAACAATAACGATGATACCGAGAATGAATGATGAACAATAAGGCATGAAATAAACACTTAAACGAAAGGGATATATCAGATAATTCATTCGTTCTTTGACTCAGTAATTGAGCGGTATTGCAGCTGTTTGCAGTGAATACACCTTGTAGACCTCATTATAACGAAAAGTGCTTCGAAAGAGTTTCATATTCTATTTCCTTTCTGTTTTTTATTACTTTCGGCATTGTTTATTTTAAAATAAGTCGCAGTATCCGCCTTGAGAGAACTGAAGTAGTGAGAGCTAATATTGAAGAATAAGTTGTCATAATCGTTAGTGTTTCATGGTATTTGTTCATGTGATATCTATGGTCACTTCCTCTTCTCGGAAGTTGTTATCAAGCAGCATCATAATTTTGGGTGACGATGATGAATTCGGTGTTTCTGACGGAACAAATTCGATGATATCTAACTATAAGCAGAAATTTGATTGCTGAAATTGAAACATCAGCAGCAGAAAGAGCGGCAGCAAAATCGCCCATTGCATACGTGATTTCGAATACCGAAAAATTCTCGTTTAACAGCAACAATAATGCCGCCATCCATTGTTTTCATTTCATTTGAAAATAAATTTATACAAATAATGTGTAGATGATATAACAATAAATAGTTCACTTCGTTCACTTAATTCAGTTAGTGAACGAAGAATGTTGAATATTATTAACGAACAGTTATTTTGTTGGTTTGATTGTGCTGCCGCTGAGTGGAGTGGATGCATGCATGCATGATGATCAGTTATTCGAATCGAATTGTTGATTTTCATTTATCTGAATTTGCAATCAAAAATAATAACTACATCAAATCTTCCGAATATTTTCTGTTCGATTCGTTGTGTTCCATTGTATGGTTTATCTCAATAATTCACCATTATTCTCTCGATTTTTACGAACAACTTTTCTTTTCGTCACCTCAATTAGACCTTCATTCGCACTCTCTCGAATTCATTCAGTAAATGCTTATAATCGAGCTGTGCTCATTTTTGCGATTGCCAACTATTTCTCGCGCTTAGCTCGGTATTTTTCCATTGCATCCCTCTCAGTCTTGGGTCGGTTGTTTGGATTCATGGAATATTGTTACGTCAGTTTTGAAATAGAACCATTTTTCCAATAATATCTCCACTAGACGCCCTCCTTTCGACGTCTACGCATAGACATTATTAGTTCGGGTGGTATTCTTGCTCTTGTAGGTAGTGCTTCTTCAGACAGCATCTTCTTAGATATCTGACTGAGTAATATCCTATTTGAGAATACCAGCAGAGTTGGTATTTGCTGACAATTTTCATATCATTGCAATCATTTAAGTGTATCCCCGTTGTTTTCATTGAGCCTGTCCTTTGAGTGAGTGTATGCCTATTCTATCCCTCTTTATGATTCATTCCAATCGTTGTTCGTTTAGTGTTGATCAAAATCTATTGAATCTGTCAAATGCGCATTACTCATTCAGCTTATTCTATAATATACCACCACATCGTTTGATGTTGATAAGTTTTTAAATTGTTTTTTATTCATTCGACTTTAGCCCGTTATACTGTAACGAAAATGATCAACGTAAGAGATTTGACATCGAAAAAACCTCAGATCGTCGCCTTTTTTTGCGGTGTACTCTGAATCAGGCTATTTCGATCAGGCGATTCAAAATGAAGATTTGGGCCGTTCTCTCGTCTGGCGCCATATGATGTGTGTACATAATCCATTTACAGAGCAACGCAACTTATTAAATGCAAGATGATAAGATTTATATAATACGTTACGATGATAACGATTATGCTAACATCTAAATACGTAGCTTATGAAGTATTCTGAATGAAATCGAATAATTTCTATTTCCATTATTCAGAGGGAGCTTTTATCGTCATTATCGTAGTTCCATAGTGACATTCTTTTCAAAATCCCTTCGACCGTTGTGGTCAATTGCAGAACTTAATTTACGAAACGTTTACTTAACTGTTTAATTATTCGACCGATTGTTGCGAAGCATTTGATCATCCCAAGTTTGAAATGCATCAGTTCGAAAGAGCACCCTGATTTGTACCTAAAAATTCATGTTCTTTTCACCATTCGAGCTGGAAATGAACACGATTTTCATTTAATGAACCGAAAAAATCGTCTCTAACGAAGACAATGATCGTTGCTTGTAACGATTCATATTCAGACATCTGCTGAATTTATATTATAACTGACTCATGTCCCTCACTTATGCCTTTCGCACATTCTCTTCCAAACTTCATCACTCACAGTATGTTGAGTTGATCAGTCGCTCAATTGGAATGCCCACGATTCAATGCGTCACCATCATTGGATAAAAACAGCGTTCTTAATCATATCACTAAAAAATTTCTCAAATAATTACTTTTTAAGATATGAATTCCTTAAAAAATCACAATTTGTTGACAGGAAGTTGTGGGTAATTCGTTCAGTATTTGGGGTTTATGGCGCATATGGCGCCGTTCAGATACATCGCCCACAAAACCCGACACTCAGCGTGCAACTAATCTGAATTACACACTTGAACCGCAATGACATAATTTCCTTCCATTTTTTCATTTAATTCAGCAGCTAATCAACAGATTCTTGCTTGAAAATTGTGAGTCATTGATATATCACGATATGGAATTCATGATCATCTGGTTTAAAACATTAAGTGAAAGTTGTACATCTTTGTGACTTTTTGGCTGATGCGTTCTGTAAAATATCTTTTTTTTCTAACGTTGAAGGCAGTAACAATACGATATCCTGCAGAAGAGATGATCCTATATATGATACGATAATCCTATAAAAGAGAGGAATTTATGGAACTTTACTTTAAAAAGGAGCAGTAACTTATTCGTACAGTTCGACTTACATCTGATTCTTTCTTTCATGATTTTCTCCGCATTTGCAAGAGATGATTCAAGTCTTCCCCGGCTCCATTTTGAAATGTCTGTCTATCTATCATAAGGAACCTACCGAATAGGTGCTACGATAGGCTTCGATAGGGGTAATGTCATAATGCAAACAATTCCTTGATTCAGTGGTAACAAACTTTTGATATATGGTCTCATCATGTTTGCAAAATGCAGTACTGAAATCGTTATTTCTCCTTTCACCTCTTTCGAATATTTTGATTTTTTACTGTAAAAATTTGTTGAAAAACGATCTGATTTTTATTTCAGACTTAAAAAAACTCATAATCAATGAATATAAAATCATATCTATGGGAAAAACTTGGAATCAGAGAGAAAAAAGCAAGTTTTTTCACGGGAATGTACTTCAGGACCGATGATCTTTGGTTAGAGCTGGACGACGAAGACTTGGATTGTGAGTCACCCTCGTCAGAGCACGAGCCACCGCGATTGCATCAATCCGTCGATTCGTATCGTCCTCGTAAACCCGCAATAGCCCTACCACCACCTCCACCCCGCTCTGCACCTCCAATCGGAGGTGCACCTCCACATTCCATCTGTGGTAGCACACTCGAACCTTTCGTCAGTCCTACTGCTGATACGAGCAGCACCACAATAGCACTAACCACGATAATCAGTTCCACTCATCAAAACTCAACGATAACCTCGCCAATCACCACCACCACAACAACCGCTCAACAGTCCAACCAATCAGCACCCAATAACAGCAATCAATCCAATCGGTCCTCAGCACCTGCACCAATTCGAAGTACCACAAGTACTTCAAGTGTTGGCAGTACGTTACCGAATGGTGTTTGCAAACAGTCTGAAACGCTTTCAAACGATTGTTGTTCGAATGTTAACGAACAACAACGTTCGTCTACGTTTGCACCATCAAACTTAAGACTCGAGGAACTCGAACTGAAGCGTTTCAGTCATGTTACGGCGATTCATGACGCTGATGTAAGTTCAAATTTTGATCGTTTCATCCATTAGATAGCTGCTACTTGATTAGCTTATTCAGCACAGTCATAATTGATATCCGAATCATCATTCACCTTTTATCGCTGATCATTATCTTGCCATTTTCGTTCAATATATCATTTTAGAGTCCAGCCGGAGAGATGCGTTTGCAGCAATCTTTGTCCACACCATGTCCAAGTGGTAGTATGGAACCATCCACATCTCGCAAGGTTTTTTTCAATTCACTCTTTTTTTGTCATTCGTCTTGCTCATTCATTGCTGTCTCACCCTTTCTTAGTTTCTCAATGTCCTTAGAAAAGGAAAACCCGCCCTCCTTATGTTAGTATCCTTTCTGTCTTGTAAGATTACTGTATTTCAAGTTTGCTTCATAATAACAGCTGTAGAATATCCTCTCTAATGAAGATATTATATTACACGTACATTTATTGGTGACCGTACTCTGCGTTGTTTACCTTTGAAGACTTCATCTACCAATCAACGATGTCCATTTGTCACAATTATGTGTTACAGTATGATTTGAGATTGAGCGCAGTTCATGGTCATTCTATTCTTTATAGTTAATTTTATGTAATGTCGATTATGATATCAGCATGAATAATGACAGCCTTAATAATAATTTTAGACATTGTAATAATACTAATAATAACACTAATGATTTTAATTATAATACTAGTAATAGAAGTGATACTGGTAGCAGTTGAGAGTTAATTTGAACATCGACGGTACGATAAGATTGTCCATTCACATCATGAGAATTATCCAAAATTAACTCCATCTTAACAGAATCAATAGTTTCAAGATGATTGCAGTGTTATTCTATTTGCAATTTCATGTTAAAATTGTAAACAATTTTGGAGGAAAACTTTGTATTTGTTGCAGCTTTCTGCAACACCGAAATTATCTCAAATATTGACAGATGCTAATGTCCAACATCCCTATGTATCACCCTTTAAGGTCGCTTCATTTCCTGGCCGTATCAGTAAACAAGCTGCAAGAAATCACACTTGCTGATTAATACTTGCATATTCTATGGCTTTTTTTCATTTAGGTCGTCTTCCATCTCAATTTCATTCATTATATTAGAATGGTCGATTGAGTTCAATAGTCATGCATTTATCATTAATATTACTATTGAAGTTAAAAGAATTACCTTGAGATGGTTCGACCGATGGATCGGTCGAAACCATCGGTCGAACCATCTCAAGGTAATTCTTTTAATTCATTATCAATATGCGCATAAACCCACACATTTATCATTATATTCACTATTCCACGGGATGCAATATGTTATTAGCATTATTATTTGCACGTACATTATATGATATACATATGTACGAAGAGTTATTTGCAAGTGACCTTTTGTGAAAATTACTCAACTAAAATAACGAACATTTAATGACGATGTTTGATCAGTTATTTTAATGATAACCTTTGTTCGAATCACCTCCTCAATTAGTCGATATGATATGTTCAGCTATTTTTCATTATTCAGAGGAAATCAACACACTGCCTATCTTTTTATAACACAACATTCTGTAACGAATTCGGTATTGGAATAAAATATCTGATATGTCTACATGTGATTATATTCTCATAACAGATATGATGCTTCTGAGATGTACCATTACATGCCGAAGAATGCCTTCAGGATTCGGAATATCGTCGTTTCAAGAGTGAAGGATCATCAGCTGGGGCGTGCTCCCTACCAGCACCAGAGATGGATGTGACCATCGATGACCTATCGCCTATCGCTGATCCACGCTCATCACCTCCGGGTCGACTCAACTTATTTCAGGTTTGTTGCAATCGTTATTTTGAATGTCAGAATTATGTTGTTTGCGAAAAATTATTCTTCATTTGTTTCGGTCTTACTAATAATCATATGCAGTGCTCAGGTAATGCTGACCATATTCGATACTATTCGTTCTCACCGCTTTTCGTTGCAAAATTGAACTCATCCTGTCATTCTGTTGCAGAATTGCGAATGCAAGCATGTTGAAATTGAATATTCCATTCACCTTATGAAATTTTGGCCATGAAAATGAATATTCTCACATGATGGTCAGCATTTCATTTCCCACGGATCCTTTTTGTGTGCTTACTGATAAGCATTTTACAGTTTTGATTAGAGAAAGGAATCAAAAAAATATTTTTGGTATGCACACGCATACACATGATGAACGTTCAATGTATGAGCGACCAGAAATTTTTGTTGAAGTAATTGGCGACTGAAAATATTTGTGATTAATTATAAAGAGCAAAGTGATGAACAGTTGCGATTTGTACTTTTATTTATTTTTTCACTCATTTCTTCACTGATAATAGAGCAAAGCAATAATCACATTCCTATTGAATAAAAAACTTGAGTAATAAGTGACGGTTGAACCACATGATCATTGCCTGTCTGCATTATACTACGGAATACAGTCATTTAGAAGTTTCATCGTTTATATTCGCTGAATTGAATATAATGAACACCAATAACAACAGCAATGATTTCTATTGAACAATAATTCTAAAATTGACCATATTAGATAGCATAGCGCGTAGATTATGCTGGAATAGCTTTTGATAGATGTATCTGGCGATGCCATTTTTGTAACTGTGATTATGAGGATGAAATATTTAAAAATGTTTCATTTCTGAAATATTATATTTGGTGGAAAAGAAAAGGTTTGTGGAATTTCCCGGGCAACTCGGAACTATCGACTTCGGGCGAATTGTTTGTGAACAGCCTTGCTTTGCGATAAGTCATATTAAGCTTATAAAATGTGCCATTAATAAGATGAAATGTGTTTAAAGGATACAGTGTCAAATGGGCCGTTGACAAAGCATTCGCACACCGAACAAGTCATGATGATGCATACGTTAAAAACGAAGTTATCAAAGTATCAGAACTTCATCGACAATGCATTTCAACATATCGCTCAAGGAAGTGATGAGCAAATCATCGAAGGCTGTACGATCGTCGCCAAAGTGATGACAAAGGCGTGGATGTTCCCCAAAATATCGCACGACCTTTCTTATGCGCTTTGTGATTACTTACGAGATCAAAATTATTTGGATGCTCTTATTATGCATTTCATTAAAGCACAAACTTGTGAACCAGGTTTCTATGAGATTCACTTATTCACTACATTATTTTATTCTCATTCTTATTATTACCAAACTATTCAAAATTACCTCTTTTTTTGTGTCAAATGAAATGATGGAAATGTGATTGTGTGAATGAGTATGAAAATTGTGCGATGAATGAATGAAATTATGTAAATCAATTGCAGTACGACTTGCGTCTGGACGTGTTCTAGAGGAGTGTTTATCGTTGAATAACCGCGAATATGTTGTGAATAAGGGTTATCTGAAGAAGCTGGTAACGACAGCGATGAAATTAAGTAAGAATCCTGAACAGCAGCGAATGTCACTGTCGATCATGGAAAGTCTATTCAAGCATTCTACTGCCACATCTTACAGGTTCGTTCCATTATCATATTCCATTCATCTTCTTCCATGAATAAGATTTAAGGTTTAATTTGATACGATTGTGATAATCATTATCCATCGTGAAATCAAAATTTCCTGCATTCATATTTCTCGTTGCACTCCAAAAGTTAACACCAATTCACAAGAAAAGATCATACTCTTCTGTTGTTCAATCGATTTTTCGAATTGTTTCGAAGTTATCTTCGAATCACTTAGTCCCTTCAGAAGTACACTCAAACAAAGTGTACCCGATTCATGAATTCCAAAAGAGGACTTTGAACTTCGCATGTGAATGTTCACAAATAACTCTATAAACATTCACTGTTTGTAAGGATGTAAAGTAACATTAATGAAATTGAAATAACAGAAATTTTTAAAATAGCTCTGAAATGGTCTGATAGTTACTAACATTTGATAATTATTGTTGAGAATTTGATAATTAATTAAGATTATGGGCGTTGACTGTTTACTTGATTGTTCATGAATCAATTCATTCGATTTGTCAAAGCTGATAATCGAATGATTTCGTAATTTGATGATCATATTTTGAACTTTCGATCAGACTTTCGATCAGCTTTCGATCTTTTCTTTTTTTTTAATATCTGAAGTAATTTTTTTGCTATTGACGGTAAGTATTCGAGTGGCTGTTTGACGAATATGTTCGATTTCATTCTCGAAAAAAAGAAACTAATTGATGGGAAAACTTTTTGCGGTGATATTTGCAAAAGATATTTGCTCGCTGATCGATGAACAACAAAATACCTCATTTAGCTGATTTTTTTCGATGAATTCGTTTTTTGAAGTGATAATTTTTGTTGGTAAAGTAATTCTGAGAACCTTTTTTTTCAGATTGGTGGAATACGGAGTACTTGATCATATCCTGTTAACGTGTAAACGTGCCACTGAGACTCCAATAACACTGCGTCACGCCGCATTAGCTTTAGCTAATCTATCGCTTTATAGTTGTTCGGAAGCAAAAAAGAAAATCATTCAAAAAAAGGTCGGTGACCGATTGATCGTTTGTTCCATTCTTAATATTTTTTATTATTTTCACAATTTTTCGAAAAAAAATTCCACACTTGCATTCACTATACTTTCTTCGTCCATCAACATTCCCTCAAATTTTATTTTATCAACAAAACTTTTTTGTCGATTGAAACTGTCAAATTTGGTCAGTGCGAATCCTTGGAATGGAACCTCCTTGAACGTCCTGATCTCAGTCTTATCAATTGGCTATCTATCTTATCAGCTATTTCTCAGCTTGACAAATCTCGATTGAGTCTTTATTATGTCTGGACTGTCGATGGATCGTACAGAATCATGTTTTGATCTGATCTTGTATCGTCGGGCATAAGTTTGTGATTTCCTCACTAGATCATTGAATCTAGTGTTTCGCTGGTCAAATTGATTCCGATCTAAACTCGTTTTATCTCGAATATGCGAAATAGATCGCACTTATCAGGGGATACATGTGCGCATGAATGCTCTTTGAACCTTGATTCGTTTATTTGTAGTTTACTGTTTACTGTAGTTTGCTGTAGTTTACTCATTGAACAATCGATCAAATTCTTAATAGTATTCCTTTCGTATGGTATTACTGGATTTTTTGCAGAGGTTTAGCTGTCTTCTTTGACATTGACATTTTGTAATTGGAATGAAATCGAAATTCATCGATTACACATGTCGATTCAAAGCACGAAAACATAAAATACCTTGATAATTTATGGTACAATGGCAAGCAAGTATTCCGAATCAATAACGTTCTCCAGTTCATTCACTTCTCTATACGTTGTATTATCATTACCTTTGCACAACAACCACCCGCGAGCATACTGATTTTGTATTATAACTAATTTGATAAATGTCATGCAGTAGACGTTGTCGTCGTCCACCTTCCAATTAGCCACACAAAAATGCTCCAAAACTATTCCGAGTTGACGAACTAAAGGAAATGCTGCCCAGATGTTCAGTCATTTCAAAAACATCCTTTTCTAGATCAGCAAAAGTTAATCGATTTCATATCAGACATATAATTGTCATTCATAGCAACGGTAATTTTTTTCAGTCATCACTATTACAATAGCGCCATTTTCGGATTTGTCATTGCGTATATAAAAGAAGGGCACATCTACATGCACTTTGACTTAACTTCACTTAAGTTAACACTTGAGTAAAATTAAGTCAAAGATAGATATCACTAGATTACATGATCTAACATTTCAGTTACTTTTGATACACATTTGCGAACAGAAAGAAAAACCCTTCCTACAATGCTATGAAACTAACGGTTCTCAGTTCTTACTGATCAAGGGAATTAGCGATAGAATTGGTTATTAACTGAAAGTAGTGAATAATCTTGTCATGTTGATGCCCATATTATACGTTGTGCATTGATCAATCACTCTGATTCAATATTGCATCATCTGATAACAGTGAGATATTATAATCATCCCTACCTTTTACTGAAGAGTCATTCCGTTGATTTCATTGATCCATTTCGAAAAATAGAACTTTAAAGTGATCAATTGAGCGATCTGTGGTAATGTCTCATTCGCGAAGTGTTTCTTTCAATAACGTATTCAAATTCCTTATATGTACGTCTCGAAGGAGTGAGGCAGTTTGTTCATTTAATAAGTTGAAGTGTAATGTAACAGATGAAAACCGGTTGAGGTGAGTATTTTGAATGAAAACAAAATTAATTAACAACACTCACACATAATACTCTTCAATTGCATTGTCTCACCAAATTATTCATTTGAGCCAGTGCTATTTTATAGTGTTTCGTTAATTTTTCATATTTTTCATGTGAAGTCATTTTACCTTTTTGAAAACATCATGCATGCATGTTGAACGTTACTGCGTCGTATTCAGGTTTTTTGCATAGGGAAACCCCAAAATTTGAAGTGTTAAGTGAAACTTTTTAGAGTGTAACATTTGAAGATCCGCATCTTTTTAAAGTCAACAAAAGGCATCTTTTTAAAGTCAACAAAAGCAGTGACTCAAGAAATTACCGTACCTTTTTTTTCATCAAACGCAAAATTGATTCAGTAATGTTTCTCGAAGGTTTTGTTGAGCTTAAAAAAATTAGTGCGATATAATGAATTTCAGTCAGTTTTTGAGAATGGAGCAGTCACTTGAAGTGAATAGAAATGCGAATGTACAAGTGATTTCTCTCGTTGAGATGAATGCTGAATTTTTCTTCTTTTTTTCTGGAAATAGCAATTTGTAACCAATTCGATCAAAATATTCTAAATCTAATTTCTAAAGTCACAATAACTCCATTCATCTATCAAATTAACATCTGCATCACATTTATAGCTTCACGTCTCTTCCTATTGAATACAGTCTTTTTTAGCACTCAGTCATATTATTGTCAATCGTATTCATTCACTTTCCTGATCTTTTGCAGTTTGCATCGTGCGGAACTGCATTCTTTCACTTTTTGACGTAAACATTCTCACTGTACTGACCAAAATAAGCAGTCAACATTTCTTTTCTGCACTACAATCCCCTAATAGTTCAGTAGGTTCATTTGCTGAAGTTATGGGCATTTGATAGCCATAAGCCTTTTATGGTGATGCTTGAAATCAATGGATTGATCACTTTTTGAAAATCGATTGCTTCATTTAGGTACCAGATTGGTTGTTTTTATTGGCGTCGCAACCAGATGATTTAACACGGTATTATGCATGCTTAGCGATCTGTACACTTGGAAGTACAAAAGAAATGGAAGCAGCTGTTATAAAATCTGGTACATTATCGTTGGTTGAGCCCTTTTTATTGGCTCATCATGCAACCACTTTTGCGGGTGATCATTATAAGCATTCACAGGGAAGGCCGAAGGAATGGCTCGTGAGGTTGGTGATGATTCTTTAGAGGTGTGTGTAGGCAATGGCATGCATTTTTATTGCGTACTTGAATTTACATTTTATAGCGTTCGATCTGCACAATGTATCGAGCATGCACAGGCAAAGAAGCATTTTGAGCTTTCGGATGCAAAACTTTCCTTTGATTTTACCGATTCAAATCGGATCAAACAAAAATTGTCAATGATTAAATTGGTTTACACGGCATCCATCCACTTTTTTTGAGTGTTAGTGTCCTAAAAGTGCTATTTTGTTGAGTATTAATAAATAGAAGTCGCATAGAATTTACGGTTAATGAGAAAAAAATGAGAGTAAACGGAAACCGAGACTGAATTGTTGCTTTATTTTTCGAATTTTTGGATGTTGTTTTGGAAAGAGAATGAACGAAGTTGTTTTTAGCGAGCATCGAATCACATTCGCAGTGGTGAGTGCAGTACATAATAACAAATTAATGTGCTTATCGCTGTTAACTTACAATTAGTAAATAACGAATTATTTACATTAGTCTATGAAAAGTTTTTGCTTCATCAAGGCATTGATGATCCAGTCAGATAAGTGATCACAACTGTTTTGATCAGTTGATGTTACTTCAACATTTTGTGACGCATTTGAAACAATTGCGTCACGAAATGTTGAAGTAACATCAACTGATGAAGACAATTGTAAGTAAATAGAACAGTCGTCACAAAAATTTCAGTAAGAGAACTGTTGTGTGCTGCATCACTTTCATGAACAAATCTTTTTCACACCTAACGACTAAGTCATACAAGTTTTGAGACTCATGCACTCTCGAAAGCACAGCCCAATTATTATTGATTTTTCTTAATGTGTTCGTCATAAGTGCCTGACTAAGAATTGAAAGATTCGTTCTAGTCAACGCTGCTGAGTTACGAAATTTTTTATTGCTTCTCTCAAAAATGTTTTCCTCAGGACCGATTGTAGCGCAATTTTTGAGCTGAATCGCCTGATTCACAGTTGTTTTGCAAATTTATCAATGAGCATTAGTACCAGGCTATCAAGCCTAACAAAAAAGGCAAGTGGTTGATTTATTCGCGGCACATTTTCAGAAAAACACCTTGAGTAAATTTCGATATGTGGAGAGGGGTGTTTCCTTGCATTCACCAGCACTAAATTTTCCGTGTGGTTTTTCTTTTTCTGTGCAATAAGATAAACTAGTTATCACCTGGACACATGCGATGACGCTCAATACTAATTAATCCAGCGAAATTCATGCGAATTCTTGCGATTAAGCTCACGTTATTTGATGATTCGGTTTTGTAGGAAATTAGTCATAATACTAGAATCGGTATGCATTACCAATACGTAATCAGAAGCCGTATCATTGCCGACTTTTGTTTATCAATTTCGAAATTTTGATTGCACGAGTACTCTGATTCTTTTCAACGACTGCACTTGAGATTTGGGGCATCTGTTGCTGAGCGATCTGTACTTTCGATGCGTTCCGAATGATACATTCTGTTGACAGCTGCACGTTTGAATTTGGTTGGTTGGAGACAAGCAATGGTGTCTGATTGAGTAAAACCCTAACCTAACTTGACCAGCCACTGATAAATTTCGTTCTTTTCAACTATCGCCAAAACCGAGAAATTGTTGATCACTCAGCAAATAAATCAGTCTCCAAGAATTTATCGCTATAAAAAATTCAGCACGCGATTCACACTAAATTCAGCACAGTTTACGAATTATTTACCAAGGTAGCAACCTTGGGCATCCTATTCAAATAATCCAAAGTTCATGGACCTTGTATATATTCACGGTAATATTTTAAATGGGTCTTTGAGCAATAAAGTGCTCAGCTTATAAATACATCTAGAGTATATTTATATCCTTTGCTGTCTATCCGGCTAGTGTTGACCTTCGTTCGAATATATTTAAAGTTGATATTCTTTGGTTATTCTGAAATTTAATATTAGAATCACAAATTAATTTTACCAAATTATTTTGCCGTTATCTACATTCAAGAATATCACTGCAACTTTTATGAATCTTATAATTTCGATGAATGAATCATAAAAGTTCGTTTACGAGTAACTAGTATAGAACTAGAGAATTAAAATTGGAAATTTCGAATTCATATAATCGAAATTCGCATTCACTGCTCATATTCTTTATGAATATTATTGCATTTATCGAATTCATCGAATGTTTTCTTAACATCACTTATTAAAACTGCTCAACTGTTTTCTATATGTCTAGTGATTTATTCATATAGTGAGTGATCTTTATCGTCCCTTTATTGTCATTGTTGACGAGTGTTTTTATGGCGAAGTAATGATCAATATGATAATAATAGTTGATTTTGAATCAAGGAACATTCCATGAAAGCAATATTATGGTGTTAATTTTAAGGTTATTACCGATGTTAAAGTCGAAATGTCGTGAGGCGAAAAGTATGGCTGCATTTCACTTCACCATGGAGGCTACCATTAAGAAAGATCAGCAAAAGCTCGAAGTTTTTCAGGTTATTATGGTTATTATTTTCAACAATAATGCATAACAATTATTGTTTTAGAATTTTTGCCTCAATATTGATTTTGAATAACACCAACATGTTGAATCAGTGTTATTGCAATTTTTAGCGAACCACTGAGATCATTTGAAATTGATAACCACCTTGAGTCACCATGATAAGCGCGACAGATGTTAAACAATGATTATTTTGTTTAAAAACATTTGTGTTTACACTGCTTATTCATAATTCCTTTTATTACTATCACATTATACTATCAGAAGTGATTATTGAGGTTGACAGTCTGTACTAGAGCAAACGAAATGCATGAAATTTGTCTATGCAAAGAATATCCCTCAAACTGAATTCTAGCGTTTTTTTGATTGCTTTGGCAGAAGATATTTTATCTAATTCATTTTTATTCTGTAAAATGAAGCATTTTTATCTCATCAAAAAATGAAGTATTTACTTATGTCACGGCTAGCGTGAAAAGCCGTGTAAATATGTGATGTGAATTGAAAGTAAATAGATTTGAAACAAGTGTGCAACGGACCATCGGGGTCACGTCGAGTTTCGAGGATCCAATTAGCTCGACGGCGTCAGTCTAAAATTTTCATTAAAGAGTGTAACTTGGAGAACAGAGAGAAAATTAATATGTACCAATTATTTAGAGTTTTTCGGTTGATTTCAAAATTTCGTCGCAATCTTTTACTATCCTACAATAAAATGTTAACTCCGTGAAGGCTAAGTTTAGACAACGTGCTTGAAATATTCACGGAATCGATTTGTTTTGATAGTGACTGTCTTATGGATAGTTTTTCGATTCCCACAGTTTGCCGATGAGATGAATGAGCAATTGAACTCTGTACATTTGAACTTTTGATCGAACCGTTGCTTCGTTTTTGTACCGAATGTACTAAGTATGTAACAATTTTCATGAATAAGATGGTAATGTGGGAGTTTTTTTTGACGATTCTTAACTCTTGAAATTGTTTCAAATAGTTAATTGTACCGAATTTATCGATGAAATAATCCTAATGATTCTCAGTATTTGACGAAGTGGAAATTTTTTCTATTAAAAGAAAACATTTTGAAGTTCGTTAATTGCGCACTGCAACAGAAAATGTTTGCTTGCTTTATAAAGTAGTTTGCGTGCTTAATTGAAATCCCCATTCATTCGATTCCAGCCATCTTTGCATTCATTTGATGACAATATTTCACATTTCACAGCGTTTTACAACTGTGATCATATTGGCGACTCGGCGCCTTTCTTGTTTACATAGACTAGACTAGACTAGAGAAGAAAGTGTCTATTTATCAAGCAGTGGGACTGCCATTTTTATCGCTGGTTCCATTCGTTTCTTTAAGCTCTTAACGATCGTAGAGTAGCCAAATTATGAACTGTAACAGAGATGAACTTGAGAAATGTTTTACGAATATTCTAACAACAATTCCAATCTGAACGCATTTCCCACCGTTCTGCTGAGAGAATGTGGAATAGTTTTGGAAAAAACAGAAGTTTTTGGTATTGCCAGACGTTACTGTCAGCTCTTTCGATTATCAATAAGAACTGAGACACAAGACGAGATGCTTGGAATTCTCAACAAGGAAAAAAGATAAGAAGCATTAATGAACGTTTCAAGATAAGAAAAATTAGCGGGAGCAAGTTCGAGTTAAAACGCACTGAAACTCCAAATTGTCAGCGAACAGTACACTGAGGTTTTCTTTGGATTGTTTGGTCTTGGTATGATGATAAACAAGTATAAATGCAACAAAACACTTCCTTTTACTCTGCTATTCCAAAGCGATTATCAACGAACGGACTTCACATTCATCACAGTCCTCAATCAACAAGTTTTATTGTCAGAAGCACAATTGATCAGAAATCATTGAAGTAAATAAGCCATTGATCTTGACACTTCTTTACGGATACCGCTCCCCACATGAAAAGTTCGTTTTCTTCCATAGGTTCATAATCAATCCCACAAAATTGTCCTGTTTTCAAGGACACCCTTCAGCAACATTCTTTGCGGCAAGAAAAAGACAAAAAACATCAGCAATACGAGAGATGATGTTTAAATATATTTGTCCTCCTCGTCTGTTCTGTCCGTGCAAAGTCTCACTGAACCGAGCGAATCGTACAATTCATCATTCGATTAACAATTTCACTCCTTCACAAATTTCAACCTTGTTTACTCTCATTGTCATCATCGATGTTGATTGATAGAATAATGCCATGTTTTGTTCACATTCGTTTTGGAATTATTATTTTATTTTCAATGGCAATGGAAAAATGGAAACAAAATTTCAATTTGATATTGTGATTTGAGTTGAAGAAGAATTCATTCAAGTGTTATTGTTATCCTTATTATTCAATTATATTCTTTTATATTTTCATTCCTAAATCCATATGTTTATACTGAATATTTATCTTCTGAATTCTCGAAGATAAAAGTACTCAAATTGTGCTGTTGTCACTGACTGCTGCTGCTGCAATTCTGATCGAATTTTCAGATAATTCTCTATCATTATTCTAGTATTGCTCTATTTTTAGTGTATCTTGTAATTATAAGCAATTTTGCCTTTTCATCGTTCAGTCAGTTATTTTTTTCCGCTAGCTATAACACAAGGCACTAATTTAACAACAAAAGTACAACGATAACAACACAACCACGAACAATTCAGTTGTTTGTTCATTATTAACACTGTTCTTATCCTATAAAAATACGAAAGTCTCTAGGTGAAAGTGCTGTTCGTCTTATTCCATTAAAACCAATCATAACAAATTACATGTTCACGTTTTTTGCTCCAAATTCCATTCTTCTCAACGCATTGATTACCGCCCTTGCTTGATCATTCAAAATCCCTGTCGCACAACACGAAAACTCTGATGATTCCCAGTTGAACGAATCACTTTATTGTTACTCAAATTTTACCGTAAATTTTTTATTAAAACGGATGTTGATGAATGTCCCATTTAAAGTGAACTCTCAGAACAACTCAAATCATCATTGGTTTGTTCTGGGCAAGTGGCTGATCTGTGCTAAGAATGCGCCGTCAGATTTTTCACAAGATTCGATCGTTTTTGTAACAATCCACACTTTATTAAAATCTAGTAATAAGCATCATTTGACAACAAACAAAACACGGCCTATGGAGTCTGTCAAATTATTTGGATATGGAGTTAATATCATCTTCATTTTATCATTTATTAATCGCCCATAGTTATTATTGTTTATAATATCATTATTTACACTGATCGTCACATAAACTATAAAGTATAATAGTACAGCGTATTTGATTGACATTAGCTTAACTGTTGGCTGAAGAGACTGATAATAAGAAAATAAAATAGATCGAAACTTGGGATGAAAAATAAATATTAGTTATTTACTTGTTTACATTTAGCAAATGCATTCTGTAAACTAACTACTGCACTGCATTGTCACAATTTTTGATTGTTTCATTTTCACAGAATTGGAAATCGCGATGAAAAAATCCTCGTTTTCGACTGTTTTTGATTTTATTTTCTGATGGCAAACGATTTTGGATGATCTGAAGTGGTTTTCGAAGTGTTCCATCGAAAAAATGTGCACTTTAACAGTTAGAAGTGATGGTTGCTTTTATGATTTTGATTGCTGGTAAGGCACAAATTTTGTCGTTGATATTCCGAGAAAAGATGGGATGAGGTTAATTGATTGTGTGTTGAGTGGAAGAACTATTGCGATGTCTTGAAAGAAAAACTATTGAACTGGAAACGTAAAGTTCAATAATATGACTTATGCCGTTTAAATGTATGCCAGTTGACTCCATCTCAAAAAAGTTGATTGAAATCAATCGTTCACCGCTATGTGACGATTTGCAATAGAAACATAACAGCCATCGACTGTCTCTGAAGTACATAGCAATAATAAATATAATCACGTTTATCCTTTATCCCTTCCGTTCGTTATCTCTTAACGATCTCTCTCATCGAATTGCTCGCTCAAATAACTCACAGCCTCAGTAGTTGCTATTCGAAAGTGCCCTAACTAAATTCGGATATCCTGGAAGTAACATTTTATCTCGTCAGAGAGATAAGATGCGTCTTCAAAATATTCACCTACTTCATTCGTGTTCTTGATTCTCACTGTCCATCTTCAGTTTACTTCATCAATAATTAATTTTTCGTCAAGAAACAGTGAGCAACGTACAATGATTATGTGGGTTGATGATTAGACAAAATCAAATCAACGTCGAAAATAACAAAAACTCATCAATACCGTACCCACAATCAGCTAACTCGATGATGATTCAAACAATCGCTCGCCCATTCACCTAACAGAGCTGAATCGATCGTTTTTGTTCTTCTGCATTATTTCAATCTAAAAACTACCGTAACTGCTTTTCCTTTAAAAAACTAATTGTTCTCTTAAACAATAATTATTACCACATGCAGTAATGACTACGTCAGAGATTATTGTGGACGTCTCAAGTTCATAGCATAAATCTTGACATGATCGAATATTAAGCGAGAAATTGTGGGTTGGTTGTTAATCGTTTATTCGTTGGATATGATGTGAAAGGCGGGAAACGTGAAGGGCGATTTGGTGTCAGCATGTCTTTATCGATATCCGAAGCTGCATTAAACTAGTCAAGGAAAGATTCGTGGAGGTACACTTCGTGAGACGTCCACTGAATAGAGGAACAGATAGGTAGAGAGTGAGATCGAGAGTGCGGATTTGATTGAGTGCCAAATCCGTTTCAGCGGTGGTTGGCGTGATGCCATCGGATCAACACACCTATCTATCAGTCTCTCGTCGATTTTTCATTTGTTAATGTGTCAGCGAATATACATATTTATTATGTTCATTCGTGTGGCAATATTTCGTCATCATTCTCAGTATCATTTATTATCGATCACAATATCGCACATACCGTATCCCAACGATAAGGATTATCAACAAAAAGTACCTCTCAGATTGCTAAATATTCAGTGAACTGATACGAACTTAGATGTATGCAGCAGAAAACGCATTTTTGAGCACGATTCCAACGAGAGCTATGAGCTTTTAACATGCAAGTAGTCAATGAAGGTGTTTGATGTCTGACAATTTTCAGTCCACTTTCATCTGCAATTTATCGATAAATGTTGCGTCAAGCAACCTTATTGCAATCTTAAAATAAGATTTTACGAGTGAACCTCAATGGGAATAATTATTCATTGGTTCTCGTTTCTGAAGAAAAAATCAGTTTAAAAAATTTGGCGAATGCCAGAGAAAGATTCATGTTCTTACTCGCAAATGTTCCCATGTTTTGTAACCAATAATTAAATTTAGTGCACGTAAATGACAATAGTGCCCACATAATTATATATCACCGCAGTTTTTTTCGTCTCATTTGTGGAAGCAAATGACCGCTTAAAAAAGTTTGTCTAGTGGCACAACTTTTGTTAGCTGGCGCTTGTCTAGGTATTTCTATTTTTGATGAGATTCTCTCGAAGATGAGTCATGGATGCTCGTTTATCAGCTATCAGTAATTTTTATTATGCTAGACGATTTACTGAAGCTTTTTTGCAAGTTTTTTTAAAACTGTAGCTAATCGCCACATCAATCTGAAGCATTCACCTTCAAATGAACTACTTATCTGATCTTAAGAACTACATAATAAGTATCCGTCAACGATAAACGCAGTGCTGGACTTATTTGACCAATCAAATCCAATTTCAATCGACCATTTCACGTGCAAAATAATGAGTTTCTCGTGAGTGCTCTTTGATGTATTAGCCACTCATTTTGAGATCCACATAGCTAGCACGCACACAGTAACAACGCAAACGAAAACTCAGTTCCACTGATCATGATAATTCTTTATCTGCAGTTTTTACGGGTTTCAGTTCCTTTCTCTCATGATTAATATCCTTCTGGCGTTTCCTCTTAATACTCATAAACGCTATTAATGAGATCTCGAGAGATTATAATAGTTCATCTAATAAGCCGAATAGAAAACATAAGTGGTTTCGTTAATAAGCCTGTCAGTAAGATTTTTTTTACTTTATCAAAAATTCAAATATCATCTTCATCAAAATCACTTCCTCGAGCAATATACTTGATAATCAGGCAAGTAAATGACTGACTGAGTGTTCCAAAGTTTTTGTTAGTGAATCATACAATGAAACGAGGGAAACAGCACTTTGCAGTGGTCAGCACAGATATTTTGTTTTATCGCAGTTTCTTACCAATGACTGTCATCTTGATATGATCACTGAGCATTGCGCAACATATCCGTTGAAGGTTGTCGAATATTTTGGATGAATGAATGCATAGCAGGAAAACAAAATTTCTGCATGAATTTTACTCATTATTTGTTTAATGACACATCGTTATCAATGTCATTCAGTTCTTTTCAAAAGTTCAATGCGCTGATGACGAAATACAATGCAATACAAATCACGCTTGCACTTACATGTAATGTTTTCGAATTTAGTCATATTCGGCGTGAAAAAAAAAGAGATTGCAAACGAATAAAGAACACGAAAGGAATGTGCAATGAATGTACTTCAAATACATAGATCTATTTAAAAATCTAATATTTCTTCGTTTTATTCATTTCCGTTTTTTGACTTCAATAACTTTTTTTTATGTAGGTAACGAATACTTTTTTACGGGAAAGAGGCGATAAGTGCATGCGAAGATACTGCGCGTATGAGACACGCTCAAACAGTCATTTATTTGTCCACCATTGAACGATCCAATCCGCCCGATTCACCTTCATTCCATTTCCTCCTTTTTCTTCAGAATTTCCAATCCACTCCCACCTATCTATGAGCCATCATCTTTTCTCACAATCGTTCTTGCAAAGACAAATGATTAATTGAGTGAGTGAAACAAACAACTGTTATTGTTGTCCTTTACGAAATGCTTTAACACCACCCTCTTCACTTGCCGCTCATCTGTTTCCGGTTACATCTAAAACTGCAATGGCGAGTGGCACTTTTCTGAAATATTCACCACCTAAATTAGGTTTAATTACTGCTGATGAATCATCTATCCATCCATCCGTCCCTCTCTTTTATCGTTAAACCGGATCCACTTGTGATGAAAAGATATCGAATATCGAATGGAACTGTTCACACTTGATTAAGAATTCCAATTATTCAGCAAATGCCAAGTAATATATAACTGGGAAGACAATGATTAAAGCGATGATGAAATAATTCAAAAAGTTGTTCGCTAAACGAAAAAATTACAAACAACACAAATATGATCGCGTTAACGTGTCACGAATGTCAATCTTGATGACACATTTATCCTCGGTTCACCTCACTCTAGACTTATAATGTGACTTATCCAAAGAACCTCATCTCTCGAGCACTACTCACCACCAATTCATCGCTATGACTTCCCTTCACCAAATTCACAAATAAACACAACATAAAACACCACCACAATCAACTAATTTTGCAAAACATTGCGTAATATTAGTAAACTGTTTAATGTCGCAATTCATAATTTCATACCTAACATGGGTTGAATTGAAACTTAGGTCGGTACAATTCACGGTAGTCTGTTTGTTTATTCACCCACTCAGCTGGTACAATTACAATTCATAACAACTGTCATATATTATGCAATAATTGATCATCAAATAACGTCTGAGTAAATATTACCTTCTTTCAATGCTGAATCGTAACAATTCACTTATGCGTTTCATGATAAAACCAGAACAAACATGCCTTACTGACTTTGATTTTGTAATGAAAGAGAGAGTGAAATTATTGCCCAAAAAGAAAAAAAACAAGAAATTAGGTATGAACTCGAGCGTTGACAATTACGAAAATCAGAAAACATTTCGAAATTCATTCCGTGTCATCTAAATTATCCAAACCATTATTTGTTCAAAGTACTCCTGCCTCTCTCGTCTCTTCAAATATCTTCCTCATCGGCATTTGTGATCTCCGTCATCATCTTAATCATTATCACACACTCATCGCCAAGCGACAATGGGCGGCTTACCTACAAATAATGAATATAATAAATACAAAACGAACATACGAATACGAAAAGGGCTACAAACTGGGCGGAGCGTGGAGTTGATGAGGTGTCTTATAATACACAATACATAAATATATAATAGTAGTGTTTGCAAATGAATTATTATCGAAGAGCACTGTCAGTGCAACACAACTATTGTCCAGTCGGTTTTATCGTTCTGTGTGTTGTTCATACCTCAGTTCAGTTAACGCTTAATTCGATTTCGGTTTGATCGATTTCACACGTCTGATTATTCACATACCAACCTTCATTCTGAGTCGTTGGTGTGTTTTTAAACCAGTTGATTTAAATTCATATCACACTAAATTGTCATATTACCATTACTCCCTTACCGTTATTATTATTACTACTACTGTCACCACTGTTATTATCATTGATCAATCTACTGCTATCAATTATCACAGTATCGTTTCTCGAAACGTCTCAATCTCGGAACCGTCAAAAGAATATTTTACTGGAAAGCCTAATGGCGAAACCATCGTTTAAAATGGTTCGCTATAAACTTTCGCGAACTAAACGCCTATTGGCGAAACCTTACGACAATGAGAACATTAAGGTGATTTACTTAATACCTTCATCGTTAAAGTTATTTGCGTATTTTAACTGCAGCTAACATGGAGCCTTTCTGTTCCATTTAATCTTATACATAATCCGAGCTTTTGATGCAATTAGAACTAGCGGCTGATCAGCGCCTTATGTAAAAGCCATTCTTTCTTCGATTAATCAAATTTCAACATGTTCTTAACCCAGGCCACATGTTCTCGTCTTTCATAACAATCCTGATCTTTCTTACCACATTATTATTCTTTCATTCCATATTCATCAATCCCATCGCTTTCATTTCTCCCCACACTTCATCCTTTTTAGGCGCAATAAACTTTTCACAAACACAGAACGAACAAAGAAAATGCAGAAAATTTGCAGCGACAAGTCTATGAAAAATTTCTGTTGCTGTTTGCAATTTCTGTTTTTATGATTCTATGAGCTTTCGTTGGTGTGTGGTGAAATGAAATTATTTATATATAAACAATGTGGGAACTTACATTCATTTTTCCAGTGCCATTGCTTTCGTAGTCATATTAAATTGAATAGCCCAATATACGCTTCCTATACCATTTTTCACGTCGTTGTTTCATAATGTCTGAAGAATAATCCCAGCAGCTGCTGTCTGAATTCAATTAAGTACAGGAGTTTTTTTTTGGTACTTTACGTTCAAAGTACGAAGTACGAATTTAGTGATTATTCGTAAGTGCAATAGTTTTTTCCATTAGAAGTACCCATCACGGACTGTTCCAATTAACTGCTCTTTATGTGAGAATTTTTGAGGAAACCAAAAATTACTCTGCTCTAATTGATCAAATTAACTGAATACGACTAACGGAACACAGATATATCATTTACCATAAATATCGCGCTTGCTGCAAAGAAAATCATTCATCTAGTGCAGTGAACGATTATTGCTGAATTCGCATTAAGAATTTGCTGCTGCTGAAATACGTCTGACTTCTCAGCTAAATGCCAATCTGCTTAACAAAACATAAACAAGCATCCAACAATACCGTGTCATTATATGTTTACAGTGAATGTGATTTTGTAAAGATTATGAGATCAATATTGTATGATCAATTGTCTCAAAACAAAACTCAACGATTTAACGGAATATGTTCACAGCTATTGACAGCCATTTTATTGTGGAAACTCGAGAAGAAAAAACGTTGTTATGATCAAATCACCCACCCATCTACGCCTTTCTCATGTTTTTACCAAAGCTGTCCAATTTTTCCTCACCGTCACTTCGTATTTAATAATGACAAAAATGATGAATGGATCAAAATCCGATGATTCGAAATCGTTACATCGCGAGTAAAAGAAACACCACGGCATCCAAAATAAAGAAACTTCTGCAAACAAATTTGAAGCGACGCATGGAACTGTTCGTACCACTCTACACTAACGACAAATTTCGTAATAGATTCGTACTCTAATCATCGGATTAGGACCCATACTTTCTTAAATTGGTTTTGTTTAATAGTAGTCACGTTAAATTCAGCTGTATGCAGTTGTGAGCTAAACTTTTGGAATACTTGTGACTAATTTTGCTGAGTTTGAGCCTATTGCGCTGTTGGGATGTGTACGTACCGAAAATAATAATATGGCTCTCGAACTATGTTGATGCGAGTCCAATGAAAAACAAATCCTGAATCGATGTTTTACCAAATCAACATTCAAACGTTAATATCAATAATAATGCTCAAAATATCACCAGTGATGATTAGGTA
Organism: Anisakis pegreffii; assembly: GCA_035041965.1. Classification (NCBI taxonomy): domain Eukaryota; kingdom Metazoa; phylum Nematoda; class Chromadorea; order Rhabditida; family Anisakidae; genus Anisakis; species Anisakis pegreffii. The sequence goes on along the minus strand of JAPYMA010000114.1, from coordinate 15,345 downwards.
TTTGATTCAAATGAAAAAAATCAATCAACTGGCCAATTTCAGGAGATCGGTGCGATAGCTGCTTTGAAAGAAGTCGCGTCAAGTCCGGATGAAGTGGCCGCCAAATTTGCGAGTGAGGCGCTTACCGTAATCGGCGAAGAAGTACCGTATAAGCTAACGCAACAAGTGCCTTGTTGGACGATTGCTGATGTTCAATACTGGGTCAAGAAGGTGAATGTCATCTTCAATTACTGCTGTTACATTCCACGTAAACTCTCGTCAGGCAAATGTCCTCTCAAGAAGCGCACGCACCGCACAGTTTTGAGTACAGTCTCGTGACTCGACGTCAAAACCGTCACCAAGGCAACTCTGAGTACATTCAAGAACTGATAAAATATTAACTTTTAAGTAAACAGTAACAACTTTCATGGCGCACTACCATACAGGTGCAATGCTATCGACTAGAAAAGCGTTCATCGATAAGCAACAGAACATGAAATTGTTCAGTTGATCCATCAAGTTACATGGTCCATCTTATGTTTATAGGTCATTTTGCATGTTGCACCTCAAAACTGCTCATTGAACAACTGTACAGTTACACTCACTCAACTGATGCCTCAAACTTCCGACATTTTTGCACTTTTGTATTCATTAGATATCTGTCCACCCATCCATCAATTTTCTAGTTTACAAAATTTTCGAAACAACTACAACGCAAATTCTGCTCTGTATAGTTTCACAAATTTGGAGCTTCCACTAACCGAAAGATCGAAAATATATTCTTAGTTATTCGTATGTTTTTTGTTCGCATCCTTCTCATTTTGATCGAACAGATTCGAATTTCTTCAGAAAGTTATCGGAATTTCCATAAAGTCATGCAACTCCTTGTTTTCTAAATTTTTCATTTATTCGAACTGTGCAAAATTTGAGCTTTTGAAATTATCTGAACTTGAGAAAATTTTTTGTCTCCAGAAACGAAATCATAAGTATTATCGCTTTCCGCACGTCCGAAAAGTTCCTCTTTTTTTTCGGCCAGCGACCGTTCTAAGAGCATTTCTCATCATCAGAACGTTTTCTCATCGTGCTGATGTATCATCGTTAGCATCGCGTGTATTTTCCATGAAAGTCGGATTATTTTCGTGCATAATTCACAAATATAGAACGTTTTATTCATAAATACGGAATGATAATTTGCAGTGAGTGATTCAGTTGTTGAGAATTTTATGCCTTAATCATATATTTATTTAATTGTGTTGCAAATTGCAACTATTTTCTTCACACTCTAATCATCAAAAGAATGTTTCCTTTTAAGAATGTCAAATGCAAAATGCAACAATTTCAATAATTAAACCGCAAATCCATCATGATACCTTCTGATATGTACTAGCACACCCACACACACACAAATACAATTCAATCGTAAATGTTCATGTTCGCTCTCATTTCCGTGCATGCTGAGTGACTGAAAATTTATTGTTCCTTAGTGTACTCTTCAATAATAACATTGAAAGTTCATCACCGGACCATCCACCCACTAATATGATGACGATCACACTTTATTGCCAAATAAGAAAACATGAAAAAAGTACAAAATACTTGATTTCCTTCCTGTTACGATGAACCAATGCGACTTTATTATCACACCATTATCGTTGTTGTTGTCTGGAAGTAATATTCGATCGGAACATTACAGTTGTTGATTGATGTTTCATATTCAGCAAAAGCATAGATTCAAGTGCTGTTTTCGTTATTTCAACAAATTAAAGTTGCAATTGTAGATCGGTTTTGAATCGTACGCTGAGGCATTCGCGAAACATATGGTTGATGGTGATTTGTTGCTGCTGTTAACCGAGAAGGAGTTGGAGCAGGATCTACAAATGACATCCGCCTTACATAGGAAACGATTTATTCGAGAATTGGAAAGCCTTAAGGTTGGTGTTTTGTTGGTTTTGAAATTGCTATTACGAAGGGTTTGCTTCATTGATGCATTTTATCTTTTCGAAATTTTTTGAGTCAGTAGTATTCATTCGGTATGATTGAATAATCTTATTTGTAAATAGATGAATATTTACACTGATCAAATCATAAATTCATTTGTTCATCTTAACACGTGCGTCTTCTATTGAGCGTATCATTTGAAATGTATTTGTTTACCAACACGTTTTTCGACTCGTTCATTTTCCTCTTTTCAGTCCGAATTGCTCAATGAATAACTGAATTCATGCGCTCATTTGGCTTATTTAGCGGATTATTTTTTCATGAAATTTAAGAAAAAATTGAGTTCATTCATCTTCATTTACTGATACTTCTGTATGTTTGCTTTTAAATGAGCAAATATCGATCCTTCTAAGTCATCTCATTTTCTTCTCTCCAAACTAATTTATTGGTGAAAATACGAGAAAAATGCTAAAGCTTGCCAATATTGTGTTCAAAATCAACCCAAATCAGATCACACCAATCACCAACATTCACAAATATTTTCCCACTCTCCCGTAATGATAAGAATGTGTTTTTTGTGTGTGTCTCAGTTTTTTTCAGTCAAATAAATTTGAAAGAATTATAGCCATTAACAATTTTATCACCTATTTATTTGTGTGCACATTCATGCGTTCTGTCCTCTCTGAGACAATAATTCAACTGTGTTAATTAACATCAACAAACGAAATTAAGTGCATTAAGGCAATAATTGATCTCATGATTTATGAATCGTTTGACACCATCGAATCATACCACTACTAACTCCTTCATTGATCATATGATTATCACAATTCAATCACCTTCTCTTATCATAATCTCTCTTCATAGTTCATTGTTCTTATTATTTTTTTACTTTCCTCATTCTTCATCTGTCTTTGTGCTTCACTCACTTAATAAATTTTATGCATTTGATTATCTTTTTGGATTAGATGAAAGTTAGCAAAATATTTTAATCAAAGGTGATTAATCAGCAGAAAACGTTCAAAATATTGAATTGTGCTGCTGTTCGGTCCTGTTTCGAATGTTATTTCACACAAATCTTAGATACTTATTAGCCGTTGTCAGTCATCAAATGCTGAATTGTTTATAGATAGCAGCAGATTACGGCAGTGTCGATGAGAGTCAACTGGATCAATTTTTGATGTCTCTGAGTCCTGAACTGTCAGTTTATACCTATCAGATGCTTGGAATGGGTCTTAACCGTAATTTATTACCATCCTTAACTGATGACATGATGAAAACTGTTTGTGGCATCACTAATCCTATTCATCGATTGAAGTTACGTCAAGCTTTGCAAGGTTATTTCCTTACCAATAAATTGTTTCGTTATTTTTGTTTATGTTGCTCTTTGTTGATATCGTTATTGTGATAATGTAAATCAGTGTTATAAAAAGTTTTATTATTGCATGGATATGACTGTTATTATTATTATCTTTATTATTATCGCAATTTGCACGCATTGAAACTGATTTCATAGGTTCGAGTAAACGGAAATAAACTTTTTCAGATAGCAAACACATTGACGATATTGAAGTTGCAATACTTAGCAAACAGATCGATGTTTTCATAAGTTATCGAAGAAGTACGGGTAATCAGTTGGCAAGCTTAATTAAGGTGTTGTTGCAGTTGAGAGGATATAAGGTTGTTGCTGTTATTATTATCATTTTATTGCTTCGTTGTTTTGAATATCGTACTTTCTGTTGTTATTTGAATAGATTTTATGTTCGTTTACTGAATATTGAATATTTTATGTTCATCCAATATTTCAAACGGACATTATCCGTTGGAGGATAGGTTTTGCGTATCCAAAAGAATAAAAATCGCTCATCATAAACATTATCATAAGTGGAATTCTGACGAAACTATGAATCTTGATGGTGCTATACATACATAAATATTGCTGGCAGTCGATTATTAATGCAACGATTAATGTGGTATTTCAGGTGTTCATTGATGTGGATAAATTATATGCTGGTAAATTTGATTCATCGCTACTGAAGAATATTCAAGCTGCGAAACACTTTATACTCGTTCTAACACCAAATTCATTGGATCGACTTTTTAATGACCATAACTGTGAAGATTGGATACATAAAGAGGTACATTTCCCCGTTGAATTGATTCATTTTTTAAGTCAGATTTCTTCTGCATTCAACAATTAATTCAGTCTATATTGTCATTATTCATGCGTCACTTTTTAATTCGTACATGCATTATATTTTGGAAAAGTATAGAGTGTCAATGATAATTTTGAATTTCAGTTACGATGTGCCTTCGAACACCACAAGAATGTGATCCCAATATTCGATCAACATTTCGAATTTCCGGCGGAAGATACTGAAATACCGCCAGACATAAGACCAATAACGAAGTATAACGGTGTTCGGTGGGTTCATGACTATCAAGAAGCGTGTATGGATAAAGTTGAGCGTTTCATCAAGGGTGAACTGAATAGGACACCGAGCACATGCCAACAACAAGTGTGTCATTTACTGATTTCAATAGTTTTATTAGGAATGCATAAGCACTATTAATATCAAAGAATTTCAGTCGTCAGTGTCATCAAGTACGTCGAGTCAGCGACGAGTTCCAACCACAAAATGGGCATCGTCGAATGTGCGGAGTGCAGCCACACAAAAGTGCTCAATAACACGTCAACAGATCGATCCTTCGAATCACCACTGTACGGTAATAACGATATTACTCTTTATTCCATTCGTTTATTGATCAATCGCGTTGATTATTGACCATGCAACTATTCATTATGAGAAATTGAATGTCATTCATTATTATGATTATAATAAATTTTAGTCTCCCCGACCGCCATTGAGAAGCAGCGCCGCAAACAGTGTCACTCGTCCGTAACGACCATTTACAGTGTACAGTAAAAGCAATATTCCACTTCCCTTCCATGTAATATCACACAATCAAATGCGGGTCGCTTCATCTTCGATTCATCACAGCTTTTATTCATCATATATGTATATACATATATTTATTATTCATACCACAATATCTGTCATCCTTTCCTCATTGTTCGTGCGTTTTTTGTCGATCTCTCCACACTGAACAAAATAATATTCAGTAACAATAATAAAACCAATTACTATAATATTATTGTTATGGTTGTTATGATTATTATCGGTATCACCCATACTGATATTAGTATTTATTTCATCATTCATCATTCAGTATCACTAATCAAGTGACCATTTGGGTGATTATATTCTCATCATCGAAGCTCATGCCCATTGCCCATTCGGAATAAAAAAGCACTGAACCGAAAACCGTAAAATTTCAACTACATATATGATAGTTTTTGTTATTGGTTGGTCTCTCTTCAACATGTCATGCATTTATTTATCTTCCTATACCTAACCTCCACATCATTTCAATATATATTCATAAGTATTTTTTAGGCAAATTGACAACATTTCACGATAAAAGTTTTGCGATTATTTTCCTTCCTTTGCACTATTTTACAGTTAAATGACCTGATTTATTTGAATAATTAATAATCAATCCAGATTATGGCAGCGAACGAGTATGCAAACTAGACATTTTTTGGGACTTTCAAATGTTTCAAAAATTTCAAATTATGACTGTTAGAAAATCGAACTGATGCTGCCTTTGATAATCTCAAACTGTTCGTGTCGTTGATAGTTGCATATCGTCAACGTCGCAGTTATCTTACGATACAATTTCAACAATAACAATCAAATAATACTGAGGCTGCTTTGGGAGGATTCCTCAAAAATTCATTCATTTTCCTTTATTGCACATTGAAAAATGAACTCCTAACAAAAGCAATATTCCGTGATATTGTATGTATAAGTTCTTGTTTCTTTCTTTCGTTGTGTTTTGTTATCACACATACACACGAGTTCATTTATACGCTGGCAGTTGGTGTTTAGCATCACCGGTTCTTTTTTAGGCAGTCAATTTTCGTAGTTCAGGATTATTGAATTTGTTTTGATTTTGAAAATCTGTATTATTGCTGTGAGCGAATCAATCAAAAAAATCTAAGAAGCCGGTGATAAGATGAGATAAGAATCGATGATCGAATGCAATACTGATGTAAATATTCTTCTCGTTCATCCATTTTCTATGAACTGATTGTAACTTATAATACATATCGCTTCTAAAGCATTTATTACTCACTCCATTTGTTCCATGCTGAATGCAGACAGAATGGGTATCTTTCGATCGAAATGCGTTTGAATTTTGAATTAATTCTCAGATTCATGAATGCACGAATCGTTAAATTGATCATTCAAACAAAAGTGACTCTTCGAACAAATCGCAAAGAGATTGAAGGATATTCATCAGCGTGCCTTGTTGTCCTTGGCATCCTGAATAAACTAACCTACAAAATGTTTCAATCAAATAAATAAATTTTATGCTATAATGGCTATTGTTGCACTAATTGATTAGTTTCAAATGTCTTATTAACACCATACTGCCATTTTTTTCATTCGTTCATTTATTTCATTTCATTCTAATGTGATAACTATTCGAATAGTTTATTGAAACGAAGGGAAGATGTGAGAGTGATTAACATTTATGTTTTTTATTTATTTACTTTAATAATTGAATTGGACTTTGTTTGGTGTTTATTCATCTCTTCGTTTGTTTTCGCTCCGTTCTTTGGATTTCAATCGTTTAGAATACTTCTCATCAATGTGCACTGAGCTTATGCGTTGCTTCATTTAAAAACATCTTGGAAATGCTTTATGGATCACTAATTTATACTGATCATCGTTGTTGTTGTTATTGTTATTCTGTTGTTGTTTCGAACGTAATCCTCAGTCGAACACTTTTCATTGTTAATGCGTGTGTAATTATTGTTTATTTATTACAGTTATATACATACATACACATATATAAATACATACATACATATTTATATATAGATATACATATATAAATAAATAGTTATATGGTAATGTTTGATGAATTTATTGATAAAATATCATTAATTCAATTAATTGTCATGTGATATCATTATTGAATAACTGAATGAATAAATTCAAAAAAATATATGACATTTTGAAGTCCAGTTGTGTTCAGTTCACTCACGACGCCTCCATATCCAGTTATAGACTAAAATGTAGAGAGATCATATTCTATAGATCTGAGGTGTTCGACCCAGGTTTCAACCAGGTTTCTTTACGTTCAGATCAATTTTTTCTAGCTGGTCAATATTGATTAGCTAAGATCAAATCAATAGCTGATCAGTATTGATCAAGTTTCAAGTTGACTCTAGAGAGCAACGGTTACATTCCAACGAGTAGAAAGCGGAATTATTTGATTAGTCACATAGTGGAGTTAAAGAATTGTTGTGTTGACTGATGGCGATGATTGGCAACGGATGTGCTGCTGTAATGTTAACATAATTTAGTGATGATGACTCAGTTCGAGGTGAATTCACTCGATTCTTCGTGTTAAACATCACCAAATTTTGCCATATTATTCATTGGAAATGTGACATTTTAAACGAAATCGCCGAATTTAACGCCGACCACAAAATTTCCTCTTCCGTTAACTTTTCGTTCATTTTTTTGCATTGTTCATTTATTTCCGTTTCACATTCACTCGTTTAATCATTACTTCTCTTCCTCATCACCATTTTACAATGACGACGCCTATCAATACGAATATGCGAATAAAGCCATTCTGAAATATGCACAAATCATTTGCAGCATTCATCAGTGCACAAATCTATTTGCTGATCAATCAATATATATTCAGACACATTCCAAAATGATTATCATTTTCAGCTGGATTAACTGGTTCACGTTCAATGTATGATATAAAACAGAGAGAAATAATGTTTGACGTTTCAAAAACTGAACTGTAAGAAGAAATTTTATTCTTTAGATGGGACTGAAAAAATACAATCGAAAACAAACAAATGAACGAACAAAACCCAATTTCCTTGTTGTAATAATCCTCAAAAAATGCGTTCATATTAATAATAATGATAATAATAACAGTAAGAAATGTAATATTATTAATATAATAATAGCAGTAATACCGATAATAATGGCAATAAAAACGACATTCATAATTATTATACCTCTGACGGTAACAATAATAACTGCAAGCATAATATCAATTATTATTTGAACAAATATGCGTAAAACCATCAAGAAAAAATAATGATAATAATAATGATTACAATAATAATCATAATAATAATAATAATCAAAGTTGACGACCCAAATGTCAACAATGAAATAAGTATAAAATGTGATAAATATGGGAATAAAAGCTTAAAACAAAGCATTCATTTGAACAATAAAAATGATCAATGATCAAAAACATTGTCGATAGAATACAACAATTCCAAATCTATATTAATATATGATAATACGAGTTGTTTACGGATAATAATCACCAAACAGAACACGAGCAAATACATGTAAAAACCATAGGATTTAATGAAGCGCTACTCGGGCGATCGAACGCGAAAATAATGACAGCGTTGTGATAACGATAACAAACACGGAAGTATCAATAATGATGATAGTAATGATAATAATAATACAAACAAAAATGGTAATAATCATAATGCCGATAAGATATCAATTCATAACAACGAAACCAACACAAAATGCGCGTCAGTCAACACAAAACAATTCGAGTTCGTCGTTTCAAATAAAATTTTACAAAGAGAAATTCATCGAAAAGGAAAGCTTCGAAAGCAATTCGTTGTTATGAATAAATCTGAATAAAACATGAAGATGATGGCTGCTCTTTGAGAATGCAACAACTCTGTGAATAAATTATTCCAGAAGAACGCACGACATTCATTCATAGGATGAATAAGTAAATCTCACGATGAAACCTAACCGAGCCATCAAACGCTGAAATTAAAATAGCAGCAAAATCATATGCAATTGCAATCTTAATCTAAGATGGCAAATGGAGAGAGAAGATAAAACGAGACGAGATGAGACCATGCACGTAAAAATGCTCATATTCTACTGAAATTTGCAGTTTTATTTGCTTAAAATTAGTTGCAACGAAACTAAGACTCAATCTAATCTTCCCAAAAAGCAATCATGATTCATGATCAGTTTCCATTTCAATTTGCAATCTGCAAATATCTTTCAAATCAACTTTTATTAGCTGTCTTCGAAAACTGTGACCACTTTCACGAGAACTTTAGCACAAGACCAATAGGCATTGGACATTGGAACACTAACAACATTAACTGCATTAGACCATTCAGTCAATGAACAAATAATAATATAGATGTGAAGAGTAGCAAGTAGAATTCGAGTAAAGAACATATTCATTAAAAAAATAACTTTGGATTCATATAATGATCAAATGGTAGTAATAATAATTGAAATAAATACAATCGGTTCGGTAGAGACTACAGAAGCGTCGCACATCAATAAGGGGAAAGATTCTCTTCATATGCTATAATCAGTGGCTCACGAAAGCTTGGCTCATTCATGCACAACTGAAAATAACACGATGAAAAAATTAATCTACCCAAAATGAATATTTGTTCAATTTTATAACAAAAAATTAGTTTCCAAATCAATCATTAGTTTCACAGTAATTCAATTCACGTCTACCGCTTCAAGTAGATTCCAGACTGTGATCAGATGATCGATTCAATTCACTTCATTGTTATCGTTCACTCATCAACCCCACAAAACGCTACCGATAATGAGTTTTGTTCCAGCTTACCAGCAGCTATCACTTAACCATTCTTATCTTGTCACTTCAACAATAAACTTTCACTGAATCCAAGCAACCACTGAACCACAATTTCTACCTGTCATATCAAACGACACCATTCGTTCTTTTTCCAACCTCTACCACCTCTCCTCACCTCCACTAATAATTTCGAATCGACTTTTTAATTCGTATTGTGACACACACACAAACAATTGTATCACCTCACAAAACACCACTTCACCGATCAACTCAGATCTTCAAAAACCGTTCCTGTTTATCGAATATGAAAATGACGTAAATAATAATCTCACTTATCTAACGGTTTGATCAAGTACTCAAATGGTAACACGAAAGCAGAAGACAAAATGAAAATTGAAATTTTCGTGAATAAAAATATCGTTTCAAGAATGAGTATAATATCAATACTAATGATAAAAAAACCAACAAATGATTTCATAATTACATAAGTCGATAATAGGCAACATTTCATGGTAATGATACACCATTTAATGTATCATCAGAATATCAAATTTACCGATAATCATAAAACATTCAAGTTATTATTTATTCACTTATTGAATGCAGCAGAAAATTGAACTGCTTGTGACTACAACTTAATTAATAATAACGGTAAGACGCTATCTTTCTAATATGCAGTTATCACTGAAAACTGATAAGGAAACGAAATTAAACAAGAATTGAGGGTGACAAAAATGATTATATGTATACATACATGTATTAGAGCATATCTCAAGAAGAAGATAACGATATGAAACAAAACAGAGTGCATATACATAATCAAATTAAAACACTCGATATCAAGTATCAAAATTTCGATAGTCTCAAACACTACGGGTCACAACTTATAATATTCAGTACCAATTCAACAACCATACTCATCAATACAATCACAAAAATTCTGAACGTTTTAAAAGACAATAACTGAGATGCTTTCTCGCAGCCGAAACGTGAGAAATCTCCTCATCTTTCCATGAAATAACCCTTTCAAACAACAAAGTGAATCCCAAACACATACCAACGAATATGCATGAAATACCTATCTACATTGTAATGAAAACACGTCAAACTTCAATTCACCAATTCACTTTCTTCATTCAAACACCGAAAATCTCCAACTAGACAAACAAAATGCATCTTAAGTAATTGAAACACAACTCTGAAAGCACAACTCATCAAGACAGCTGAATCAACAAACAGTTTTTTGTGGTGTGAACTGCATTCATTGCTTAGAACGAGAAGGAATTATTTGAAAAAAAAATGCGACGAATACAATGAACTGATGAGATATTCATAAAACCAATAATAATAATAACAATAATAATAATGCAAACGAAACGAAATCGGGAAACAATTATTGTAAGCTGACTGCGAGTGATCATCGAAACCGACTCATTAACCGAACACTATCAATACCGAAACAAAAGTATCATTATCGTTGTAACAATGACCATCATTATTATCATTACTATTATCACACATTACACTTCGCGATCGTTCAATGACCGTCGTTGAGATTCATTTATTTGAGATGATGAAACGGGAGCCGTACGAGCAATACCACTGCTAATAATAAACTCATTTCCTTTGCCTTTACGTTGATCACGTTCAGCATCACTGATATTATCCTCATCTTCCTCATCAATGCAATCACTATCAAGAATACACTCTTCTGATGAATCGTCATCCTTAAACAATCTAATTTTACTCAGTCCAATAAATTATCAACCGCATTCACCTATATCATTTGTTCTTAATAAAAAGTGCCCTAATGAAAAGAAAACTAATGACAGAAATAAACAAAACAAAATTTCAATGAAAATTAATAAGTGACGACGAATCGTACCTGGTTAAATCACTCAACACTTCAACGATTCGGTTCAATAATTTTTCCATCATTCATGAACCATAAAGAACAGTCGACATTAAACAAGAACTGACCTGAGTATTACTATGTTTCAACGTCGAATGCATTGTATTCAAATTATGACTGTTGTTGTGAACTGTTTTCTTGGCTTTATTCGGTTTAATTTTCGGTTTTCCACCATTCGGCTTCAGCCAATCGTGTTTAAGCGATTGACGCGCAGTGGCACGTTCGTTTTGATCGAACGCAAGCATTGGTATGAGGAATGAGGCAAACTGACCAGCGCTTTCAATGGGCCAATCATACTTCTGCGTTAACACTTCAACCAGAGACCATGGTTTCAATTGGGTGATGTGCAATAAACGTCCATTCTAAACAACATGTTCTTCATATCTTTATTAGAATATATCAAGATCTTTCATTTGCTTATTTATTCAATCACATCTTTATGCGATGATACAACTGACATCTACAAATATTCCACTCATTCATCCGAATGAACCTTTAAAAGATAACTCATACAACAACCAACCTTTTGAAAGAATTCTCTCCAATGTGCACCCTTTTTGAAAACATTCGGTGGTATTGGTCCCAATAATTCAATTATATGCGCTAAATGATCCTCATCTCGTGAGTACGTATCACCACTGTGTGGCTCAAACAAATAATCACCTGTCGCTAATTCAAATGCCTAAAATTATTTCAAAAAATTTGTGTTAGTATTTGTATTTGTAGATTTTTGTGACAATAACAACACTACGTTACATACCATACATGCAGTACTCCAAATATCAGCTGGTGGCCCATAACCGGCACCGATTAAAACTTCTAAACTTCGATACTGACGTGTTTGAATATCTTCTGTGAAGTGATGATGCTGAAATTTGAATTGTTATCGATATTGCAAATGAACAAGTGTCATCTATATGCTTATCACTCACACTATCAATTAATATAATTTGCATTAGCATCATGCACCATTCAGTAAATAAAATGAAATAAAACAACACAAAATTCTCCTCACCGTCCAGCATGCATTTCCCAAATCAGCAATTTTGACGTTGATTATGGTATCAGGATTCAAGTAATCCGGTTCAATTCGTTTAAAAGGTAGGTTCGGACCACTGCCTTGATACGAAGAATTGTTGTCTATTGAGAACTTAATCCCACCACCTGTAGCGTTCATATCGTCAAATTGCTCCTGTTCATCATCTGAACGTGTTTCTGACTCGATTCGAGGAAGAAAACGCGGCCTTCCTGAAACAGCTCACCCTCAGTTATACTCATTATTACTTTAATTATCAGTTCTGCTATTTGCAACAACTCTAAAGAGCATACCCATCTCATCAATATCGCTACTTGCAGCATTTTGTAGGTTGTCGTTCTCGCTTAGTGGTGATATAGACAGCCTTTCGATTTGCTCTCCATCGTTCATTTTCTGCTTTCCGTCCGATTTTGACCCCTAAAATCATAGAATCTTCATTGAAAATTTCTTCAATGTCCCGATGATAATCCAGAAACGTTCACTGACTTCAGTCCAACCATTCAGTTGCATCTAAAACTCATTGTGAACAAAAACCACATCATATCGTGTAAAGCAAACACTCAATGATTTCTTATTTCAAAAGAGCAAAAATCTAAACGTCCTCCCTCTCCCATTCTTGCATACCTCAAGACCCAATTCTTTAAGTTTTGCCGCTGTCGGTCTCAAGTCATCATCCTGCAACAATCAAATAAGGTATCAACTAAACCGTAATATTCGTCTCTCCATAACATCAACAGCATTGCTCTGCTCTAACAAAAATGATTTTGTTAATATGCAATGGTTACTCTTGAAAGCTTCCTCTAACCAGCTGATGTCAGAGTGGCATTCACTTTAGTTCTATGATGAAACATCCTAACTTCCACCTGCCAAGTGCCAGCTGTTGCTCTATGTCATAAATGCTAATAAGTTAGCTGATGACTTTAATAAATCCATCCGAACGGGAGGTATTGATATATTCGTATAGATATATTCCAAGCATATAGATATATTTCAATTGCTAATATTAACAACTTTCATGAACTCTCTGGCATGCGAAGAACGTTTCGATTCAACGTTGCAATTGGTTCGTCGAAGGAAGGTAATAAGTTGATCAACATTTTTTAATGTATTATTTACTCCTTTTTCCGTGGACCTTAGTTCCATGAAGTAGGTGAGAATGTTCACGGAATGATTCCTAAGTTTTGTTAATCCGTTGTTGGTCGGGTCGCAGACATAGACACTGCATTTTCTAGCTCCCTGTAGGTGTGCGAATGCAGTGAGTCCGGGAGAATGGGCTGATAACCCAAGGAGAAATCCTATCCCGGTTCCGGGTGAACCCGGCATCCGTACCGTCAGACTACCATTCTTTATGGACAGCGGCGGGGGACCTCGGGTTCTAGATAAATGTGATGTCTATGTCTTTGACCAGTCAAGCAACTATTCAAAAAGATAGGAATCTTTTTGTGGCATTTTCTTTTATCTGAGTTGTTTGGTTATAAGCGTATGAATATATTCCAATTACTAATATTAAAAACTTTCATTCAATCAATGACACTCGACTGGGTGGTTCGATGGCATGAATGGTGGTGGTTCAGCGGTAGAATACCCGGTTCAGCAAGATCGTTCAGCAGTCGCTGCAGTTGGTTCATCACGAAAAAGTAATAAGTTGATAAATATTTCCTTTCATATTTGTGAGTTCAGAATATTTTTATCCTTGATTTACCAGTTGTTTACTCCACAATTGTTTTTTTTTGAGCAGGGAATGTTTCTTAGGCAACGTTTTTTTTGCAGATACTAGGATCTCAAAATTTTGTGCCATATAATTCGGTAACACCCTTATCAGTCTATAATCTTGAATGTTCATAAGAAAAGAAATATTGTCTCATTGAACTGACTCTCCAAAAGTGGCAAAAACGTTTAGAAAAATGTGCCACTGCTTTCCAAGTGCTTTATAAATTCGCATTCTCTGGTGTTCCAATTTGCTTATAGCCCTAATACTAGCTTTGGTCAAGCATGTATGATTTAGCATTTATCAAATAATTTATTCTCATTTGGCTCATACCGCAGACGCGCAAAAACTAAAGATGGTGATAGAAAAATTTAGGGTGGAACGAATACCTGCAAAATTTATTCATTCGCTGTTCTCTTCTTGTGTTTTAATTTTTTGTTTTGTTTTGTTTGTCCTTGTTTTGTCCTTTGTCCTTTATTTCATTCGTTTTCTGAGAAGTCAGAACAAAGCTTGAAATGTTTGCAAGTAAGCTTTAGTTTCTGGTTTGATTAGCTAAAAAGAAAGGCAAATATGCATTTTATTTCAGATTTATGGGCTGCGTAACGGAAAAAGCAGCGAGCGCATGGCTGGAGCGCTCGCTGCGCGGAAGTAACTCGATCGTGGGACGGCACATCGGAACATTTTGTAGGTTTCATTACTTTTGGTTAATTTCCTTCCTTATACTTAACGATATTCATTTTTAATATATAACTGTTATCGTTAATTTGATTCTGAATGTCATATTTATTTCGCTTTGTATCGTTGTGCGTCTTTTTATTACGAAAAGTTTTTTTTACTTCACCGTAAACGGGTACCTCTTTCCTCCCTAAAATGGCCACTGAAAAACCTTTGGATGGAATTGAGCCTGGGCTTAAATTGTGCATAATCCCACGCGCTACTATCACCCTTTCACGTCTTCATCCTTCAAACTGTCAAATCCATCTTGCAGTGGTACCATCCAATCATTAATAACTTACATGCACGAATTCGTTCTTGTTTGTCGCATTGAATTTTTAT
>JAPYMA010000113.1:0-42834 GCA_035041965.1 Anisakis pegreffii | reverse complement strand
TTATTAATATCAGTTGTTAAATTCATATTGTCCACTGATTGTTGCTTACATTAAGCATGTTTTGACATATGTGCGTTCAATCTTTTGATGAAATAAATGATGAGGTTGTGCGTTTCGATGTTCATATCGTGTTTGCATGTTCTTTGAATAATTCAGTGCATTACATTCAGTGTTTCGCTTGAGTCTTTGGTCAACAATAGCTAGAATATAGTTCACAATGAGGGAACTGTTGCTTCAAACCAGCTGATCAGAACGCATGATTCCTTTCTTCATTGTTTTGTTAATACAATTATATATTGCACATTATGGAAAGTGCTCGCCATCAGAACCAATGGTCACTGTAAAATCTCTGCAAGAAATGTTAAGAGTGTTCAGATCAGAGCGAAAGCGATCATAATGCCAAAGTTTTTATCGATGTGCTTTGCTGAACATTGATATTTTCAGATGAAGTGCAAATTAGAATGAATGTGCCACTGTAACGTCCAGCGATGAAAGAATATTCAATAGTTGTATTCAGTCATTATCACTGTGATTGATAAAAGCTGATTTTTTTCCGCATATGGTCTCATGTTGAAACCCGTAGAGTAATTCACTGACAATAATACGAAATTAATCAAGATCATCAATTTTTGAAAGAGCTGAATCGCAAATACCATCTGAAATACCGCTTCATGCATTTATTCGTTCGATCTGCAATCACATTTCATTACGAGTATATAAATGCATGTGTGTTATCACATTCGTTACAAATGTCACATCCATCAATGGATCACCACTTTCACCGCACAGAATTACGGCCATCAATACAAGAAATTGACCACCTTTATGAAGAAGGTACTGTCCTGGCGAGCGATTTGATAGTGAATTGCAAAGGTGTATCGTATGCAATTAAATGAACGTTATTTGTTTCGTTTGAATTACAGACGCTGTCGATTATAATGTAATCGAGTTATTATTCTGAATAAATTCTCAAACACTCATGAACAATGATAATTTTCTTACTGAAGGAAGTATGCAAAATTATTTCGGAATGTCAGTCATGACAGTGTTTTTTTCTAGCATTGTATAGTAGGTTTAACTGTTGAGCGGCAGAGTCCCATTAAATAGGTAAGCGAGAAACTCTGGTCAAGGCATTGTTCTCGAAATTGAAGTTGGTTTGTTGGTACTGATTAAGATAACTTTCTGCATGAAATGACTAATAATCAATCTGTGAATTCTTTTTTGATCTCTTGTTTTCTTGACCACTCGAAATTTTCATCGAATTCCCGTACACTCAACAATATCTTGCTGGTCGTTTCATTCCATATCACGCCAAACGTTTATTCCAGTTCACGACTGGCACATCCATAATCTGCAATCATTTTCAAAACACCTTCACAGACCTAACAATCCTCGGATATTGCCTCAACTAAACGCCATCTTCCAGAATTGAATCCATCTATACAATCTTAGCACCGACCAAATCGCCTGTTCACTTGAACAACACTTTACAGTTAAGTGAGCTGAATTTACAGAGTTAAGATCTGAAGAAGTTGCAGATTGAAAAACAGAAAACAATTGGAATCCGAAAGCTGATCATTACAAATGGATGTCGTTGAGAGTTTGCGACCGATTTTGCATATTAAGAGTGATTTTATCCGATGCATACTAGCTGAATTTTTTTGCACAGCGCTGCTGATGGTTAGTGCTAGATCGGTGGTTCTCATAAGTTGTGAAATTACCCATTCTGGGTAATTTGGAGGTTTAAAGAGGAATGTAGGGGTCGAGAAAATAGTTTTCATGATAGGACACCATTGTGATGGCATTTTTCATCTCGGATATGTGAATGCGGTTAATGGCAAATAGTTCATGGAAACATTGAAATTGCATCCATTTGTCTTTAAATAAACGTTTTGATACGGTTTTCATTCTTTTCCGTGCTGTTACAATCGCTCTCATAGCTTTTATCACCAAAAGTGTTCTCTTGTGCTAATTTCTCATTCATTTCAATCAACAATTAAAGTCAAATTCTCATTCTATCAAACACACTCTATAATTATTCATTTGATTCTCGAACGTTTTTGATCAATAGAATTAGATTGTTGTATTGTTGATTCCGGCTGTCAACACTCGTCAACGTATCTAGTAAATAGTACATGCTGCAGAATAAGAAACTGATTCGAACTGTGAAGTGAAATGAAACGAAGTGAATGAGAAAAAGTCATGAAGAGAACGATATTCGCATGTAATAGCTATGAGAGTGAATAGAACACGTCTGAAAAGAATGAGAATCCATTCAAATCAAATTTACGTGAGCGTATCATAGACTAACTTTTCATACAATCATATTCGATCGCAGTATTGAGGAACAAAAAACAGTCCAAGAGAAAGCCCAACGATGTCGATTACCATCATAAACGTGCTAATAAGAGTGAACGTAACGGTCATGTGAACACAACATATGCTATTTCCATATTGAATAGGGGTGGATGGGCTAACGGCGATCTGCCAGACCATCAACAGAACTAATGGAGCACCCGAACAGGAGAACCACTGTGCTAGATAAAAGGAAGGAAGATATAGAACGAAAAGACTGATAAGATATAGATTTCAATTGTTGCATATAGTGTTGTGTTACATTTCAGACAGCAAAGTTTACGAAAAATTTCAAAGAGATATTTGAGTTTACGTATGCAATTGATGCATAAGTTCGGGCTCGAAGCGATGTAGTCATGACAGTGTGGCGAATGCCATGTTTAAAAGAGATATCTTAAAGTTTGGTGGATGCTGTTCGAGTGCACAATTCATCCTATCGGATTTTAAATTGAACGCGTGGCTCGGTGTCAACCTTGGCTGGGGTCTAGCGTTGGTTTTCGCTGTTTATGCTGGAGCAAATATATCAGGTTCCGAATTCTACAATTCAACAATATTCAATCATTTCACCAACGATTTTACTGTGAGCGTTCCACTGAATCGACTGGACTCGAAATGAAACAATATCGCATAACTTGAACATCATTTAGTGTCATCGATCTGCCATGAAAGTTCTGAGCTCTGACACATATACTATTTACTGGATATCTCTTAGATCACAACATTAAAGGAATATTGAATTAAGCTCACTCATATCCATTGTCTCCATTAGAAATCATCAGATTGCTAGTGGCGCTGCTTGGCAAGAAGTTTTGACAAATTCATTGAAGCGCCTTCGGAGAGGTAACTTTCGTGTTTGTGATGAAATGAAATTCTTATCGCTGAATGGCGTCTAAAAATGTAATTTTGTAAATGCTCACTATTCAGTTCAACGATATTATATTCTACTTAAATCAATGACATCTAGGAAGTCATTTGAATCCAGCCGTTTCATTTTTCCTATTCACGTTGGGTCGTTTATCGGCACTTCGATTCGCTATCTACAGCTTGGCTCAAATTTTCGGTGGTTTCATTGGTGCAGCGCTTACGTATTTAGTCTATTTTGGTTGGTTACGTTTTTGATCCTTTGCGATCGTCTTTGAGCTGAACATTCACTGCTTTCATTGTTTAGTCGCTCGCATCATCGTCCGCAACACCAAATTGATGACCCAACTAAGATCAAATTGTGCTGAACAATCAACTGCTTGTCCCAATGTTGTTTGCAGATGCATTCCAGAATTTGGAAGGCAACCGCAGAACTTTGGCTACTGCAGGTGTTTTTGCCACTTACCCGTCATCGTATCTTTCAATGACTGGCGGTGTGCTTGATCAGGTTTCGTTTCTACTCATCTTAATTCCTTCTATCATTCAAACTCATCGCTATAATAACGTCTCTTAATCAAAGTTCTACTGATACTACGCCTTTCGAATATCTCTGCATACTGCTGCATATCATGATTTTCATATTAACTCTCTATTGCATCCTTTCATTTCCATGGATTCATAAGTTCTCATTAATATGTTTAAAAAATGTCCACGTTCAAATAAATGTTATGCAATCAAATTTGTCGATCTCATATCTATTACCATGAATACAATGATCTGTTTCTTCAGATAATCGGAACAGCGTTTTTGTGTGTTTGCGTGAGCGTTGTAACCGATAAGAACAACAGAATTCCATCCCACTTACAACCGTTGTTAATCGGTTTAATTGTTGCGCTGATTGGGATGAGTATTGGTATGAATTGTGGCTATGCGATCAACCCGGCCAGAGATCTTGGTCCGCGGTTGTTCACGCTCGTTGCTGGATGGGGATGGCAAACTTTTAGGTACTCTTGCAATCACATATGCACAAACGGAAATGAGCAAATTAAAAATGTGGATTTTATCACTCTGATCTCCATTTAGTCGTATCATCACTTCACAACAACAAATTCCACAGATTTCACCAACGGATTGTCCATCCCACTTACATCGAGATACGGAAAAGATGGCTGGGAAATTGCTAAAAAAAGTCGAAATTAAAGAATTCCTGTCGAGTCTTAACCGAGAAAACATAAGGTCCAAGTCACATCTGTTTAACTAGAAAATGAATGCTATCCAATAACACATTATAAGGACGAATCGTAGCAGTAAAATCGCCAATTGCAGTGTCAATGGATACCGATGGTTTTGGATTCCGATAGTCTGTCCAATGTTCGGAGCTGTTTTTGGTGCATGGACCTACCAAATTTGCCTGGGTATGAAAGCAGTTAACTGCACGCTGATTTCGGCTTTATTGTATTTTTCAAGCGTAGAATCGGCAAAAAGACCGTTATGGAAGAATTATGATCAGAATAAATTGAACGCGCTGCGATAAGTAGTATCTCACTTATGATCGTAACGGTACAATCGTATACAAGCTTTACAGGGATTCAGCTAGTCGAAACAAACGGTCAAATGTCGCAACCGGAATCGTCAACTGCAAACTCGACAAATATGGCAACTAAAAAAGCCGATGACAGGTTGGCCATCCCCTATTCATGACATTTTCTTCAGACAATTTCAATAGCGCTTATGAAAATAAACTGGAATAATAGAATTCGAATGCCTGAGTAACACTGACGCTTTTATCTGTGGTTTCAGTGCTGATAACGCTAACAAATGTGATCCACACAAATCACAGGGCACTGCCGTGAATAGCCACGAATGATGCGCAGTTATGTGAACATCTCGCGCTATTATTCAATGTTCATCAACGACAATCTGATAGTGTCCATATCTACTTTGATGCAATGTCACAATGCTAATACTGAATAATCAATTTCTCATTTCATTCACTCTTGTATTATTCACAACTTACTTTTAACACGATCGTTCACTGAGAGAAATTTTGCAAAGTTGTGTTTGTCAGAATGCTGACCATCATCTGAGAACACTTTTTTGAATAGGAATCACTTTCTATGCCAACAATCGGCAACTTACGGCCCGCAGGCCAAAATTGGCCCGCCGACAATATTTTTTGTCCCGTCAGATGAATTTGAGAAATTGATTTGAGGGGCTAAAAGAGGCTTCGAATTACACTGAGAATTTTCGACATTGAATTTTCTATGTCGAAAGTTTCTGGCGGGCCAAAAGTGTGTCGCTGACATGTACATTTTCTCGATCCATCTGTACTCATCTGAGCATGTTATCCAAAAATTATTTAATGCAAGAATGAAAGTGGTTGCAAATTAAATATTGAATATAAATCGGATTCAAATACTATAACAATGTCCATGTTCTGTATTGAATGCAAGAATGGAAGTGGTTTTAAATTGAATATTGAATATAAATCAGATTCATTTCTTTCGGCAAAGTCCGATCTTCTTTCTGCAAGACGACCCCGGAAACGTGGTGCAGTCGGATGCTGAGTTGCACGCTCTTCCTCTTTCGTAAATCTGCTCCCCAGGTTGGTTACCTCTGCAATTGGGGTCAACCGATAACATCGCCACTATCTTTACTCATCTCATTTATTAATTGAATAGAATGAAACTTACGGTTGTTCATACATACACACTGTAATAACAGTCTCATAATAATTCCCTTCCCAGTAGACATTACAGTTCATTGCAACACCACAACCCACTCTTGTTGTTGACCCCCATATCATCTGAAGCGTGACAGATATTATCATAAATATCAGCTATTTTGTTAGGAATAAGAATTATTAATAATGTAGTTTACTGTGAACATTTGTGCTAGTATAAGCGTCCACATTCAATCCAACAATAAGCCTCATAAGTGGTAGGGATTAATATCGATTGTGATCTGAGGAATGTTAAGATAAAACCTGAGTAGCAGACGAGTTTGGATTATTCTGCGAAAAAATCTCAGCTCTGACTTGACCATCCTTCACAGGTTGTGCCCACCTTTGCATTGAAGATGTGATTGCTTCAGCTAAATTTATATGTGATTACTTAAGGGGAAAAACTCAGTATGAACAATGAGTAATATGAAAATGCGTACAAACACTGCCAGGTTTTTTGTTAGTTCCATCGTAGTTTATATTGCCTGGAGGCGAGCTTGTTATGTCACATCTTTCCGCATATTCCTGCGCCCTTCTCTCCAGATCGCAATCGTAATCCTGAGCAGAGCAAGAGATGCAAATCTGTATCATTCAACATAGATAAATATATAATAGACTGACCAAATAGTACATGTTTCGCGCCGTGTCCACATTTCGCAATTTGCCTAAAGCAACACTGCGTCTGAGTGCATTATGTCCCTTAGTGACTAGTTTACGAAGGGCATCAGTCATTACATTCGATGTGCATCCTTAAAATACGTAATTATTTATCACTGTTTGGAGTGAGTAATGTTCGATAATATAATAAGTAGTAATAAAGACTACGTTGTCTCGATGGTGATGGCGTAACGGGTGGTTTTGGACGTGGATTCGGTTCAGGTGCGGTCTGTCCTCTGGAATAGAAGATTGTATTAAGTAAGAGCCGGCCAGCAATTATTGGTGAATGAAATGAACAACTAACGGTGCGATACAAAGATTGGTAGATCGTTCACAAGTCGATCCACTGTATAAAGTACAATCTGAATTCTGACTGCATCCATTGCCGAATTCATATATCTGCTGGCCCGGATAGTTAGCTCTAGAATATGCACAAACCTGTCAATCAAATAAGTACCATTCCAACACTTTGTGCATATGATACGATCACTTTATAATCACAGTCATTACTCACACCAGGTGTTCGCATCGTATCCCAGTGTCGCTACTTTTGAATCCCAATTTCAGGATTCATTCTCTGAACGATCCCGGGATTTCGGAATTTGATAAAATGGTATTTTTTAGTGCTTGTAGTATGCTGTTCTTGATTTATGTATCAATGACTCTCATCTCATCCATATTTTAATGAGTTTGAAATTTTCGAGATTTTCAAAAAAGTGTTGACGGGGCATGTGAGCGATTTTCTTTTCATTCACAGTTAAGCAACATAAAAAATAGTCCTTGGAGTTGTTCGGAAAAAAGTTGTGGTATTTTAGATAAAATTCAATCATTCATATTAAATCGGAGTTATACTTTTGTTGCTGTATTATTTCGAGATTTCGAAGCGTCATTATATGTAAGATTAATTAAATGAAATGTTTTTCAAATAAGTGCAAAGGCACTGATTCAGAAAGACTGTTTTAAGCAGTAACGCTTGTATATCTGTAAGGTTGCTGAATCCCGCGGTTTTTAAATGTTCGGAATCTTGTAAATGCATCATGTCAGGCGGCGAATAACCATTCCGGCGAACCAACTGAACAACTTACGCTTCAAGATAATGGCAAACGACATAGATGGTTGATGTCCAACCAGGATTCATTTGAGGACAACTTGCTACTCCACATCCTAGTTTGCTCGTTTTACCCCATGCCATCTGCAAACAACCGCATGAGTGCTATGCAGAGTGATAACAAACTATCGTCTGATGCAATTAAAATAACGTGTGATATGATACAAAAAACTGCCAAATCAATAATCCAAGTTCGAATTTCATGAAGGCAGATGGTTCCCAACGCTGCACGGAAAGAAGAATACCAAGGATGGAAGGATGTGACATTAGTGATATTGGTGATAGCAGAGAGGCATAAACTCGTAATGAGATCGATTTGCTGATCAAATAAGTAAATAAATGACACAAAAATAACATACCTGCGTCCAGTGACCAATCGAGTACATAGCATAACTGTATTTATAACTCGAATCGATTATTCCGTAGTCAGCTAATTCTTTCCACCAGTAATCTGTTGCCTTTGTCATGGATTCTTCTGCAAGTTTAGTATTATATGGATCATCAGTGAAGTGAAGTAGTAGAATGTGATATGAGAAGTATATGAAAAGAATGCGATTTCAAATTGAAGAACAAAACATCGCAATGAGTTAGTGAGTAAATAAATATTCGACTACTTACCACCGATGGTCAGTTGTTCTGATGAAAAGTATTGATATAGGTTCTCTCCGGAGTTGCGCCAGTCATTCTCGGAATGTTTATAATCACATTTGTCGGCCCATTCTTGCGCTTTTGCCTCCAGGGCACAGTCCCAGCTCTTAGAAGATTGATTATAAGGTGAATAGATAAAGAATGATATTGAAATGGTAAGGAACGAAGACTCACGAATTTATATAAATTTTTGGCTCCATTAACACTCCGTTCCTTGCCAGAGGCAAGATCCGATCGATGTCGATTATGCTCCTCCAGTGCTTTTGTACGGTATTCCGCTGTCATACTCGGATTATCGCACTGCTGAGTACGTACTGAAGTGAACTGATTTCATATGGTCTTATTCATCCCAGCCGAACAGTCTCTTTGAATGTCACTTCATAAACAACTCCTATCTCGATTCGAGGTTATCAAGTTGCAGAATCGCTTTATGAGGCAGCTAGCGCATTGGGAAGATAGGAGAAACTATGAGACGAAATTTCGCAGTCGGGGATCCCGAAAATGCAGTTGGCTCGAAAAATGCCGGGGATGGAGTCCCCGAATTCCCCGATCCTCGCAATATACCAGAAGTGGCCGTGTGTATGCACGAGCGATAATGAAAGAGTAAGGTATGTTTCGAGACACATCCAAATAACATACCATCTGCAAGTGCGGTGAGGAGTAGAATTATTGATAGTGGAGCAAGCATTTGGTGATTCAGTTAATTCAAACCTGTCAATGAGTAGTGTTAGATTGTCATGCCTTTTTATAGCATATCTTACCCGTCTCCATTCCATTTTGTTCACAACTTCCAGCAATTATTCCTTGATATTTTCGTCAGGTTGATATTGTGTGCACATCTGTTCATCATGCATCATTCATCATAGATCATACAGTGAAGTGTAATGTTTACTGAGATCTGGATGAATTGCTAAAAGATCATCGATTTTCGTGAGTATTTTATTGAATTAGTGATTATTGTTTGAACAGGATGGGTAATTGTTTTGGTGAATACGGTAATAAAATAACCCAGCTTTTGTTGTGCTAACAACAATAAAAGATGAGAAATATTTATTCAGTGCCTTCGTAGAAATGATAGGTAATAAGCGGTGGTGATGAAAACATCAAGTACAAACGACACTTGTGATAATAAAACTATTGTTTGCTGTGATTGCTTGATCGGATGACGTGTAACAGCTTACGCGGAGTTAATGGATAGCGGCAATATGACCCGATATCAGTTTTCTACCAGAGCAATGAAGTGAGAAGCTTATCACACGCTATCAAAAAATGCTTTTACATCGACGGCACTAGTAATAATTAATTAATTAACTTAATTGAATCGTATCTCATCTCCTCTTCAAAACTATAGAAACAACTCAATTTTGAAGTTTCACTTATAACATTGTGTATCTTTACAACAAATAACTCTCCTTCAATGCAGTCGTTGGATAATTAATGCAGATCATCTTATTTATTGCGAAAAATGTTATGTTATGATTTAACCATCATCGAATTACATGAAATGATCGGATAACCTCCTTGTGATCAAATCAACCAGCACTGCCCAATCAAAAATACTGGTTGTAAAGCAGCGATATGAGTTGATGTCACAAGATGAATGATTTGAGATAATAAGTATTTTTCAATTGTTATATGTAATTAACGCAATTAAAACACATCATCAGTCGTGATCGTCAACTTGAACACCATTTAGTGTCATCGATCTGCCATAAAAGTTCTGAGCTCTGACACATATACTATTTACTGGATATCTCTTAGATCACAACATTAAAGGAATATTGAATTAAGCTCACTCATATCCATTGTCTCCATTAGAAATCATCAGATTGCTAGTGGCGCTGCTTGGCAAGAAGTTTTGACAACTTCATTGAAGCGCCTTCGGAGAGGTAACTTTCGTGTTTGTGATGAAATGAAATTCTTATCGCTGAATGGTGTCTAAAAATGTAATTTTGTAAATGCGCATTATTCAGTTCAACGATATTATATTCTACTTAAATCAATGACATCTAGGAAGTCATTTGAATCCAGCCGTTTCATTTTTCATATTCACGTTGGGTCGTTTATGCATTCCAGAAGTTGGAAGGCAACCGCAGAACATTGGCTACTGCAGGTGTTTTTGCCACTTACCCGTCATCGTATCTTTCAATGACTGGCGGTGTGCTTGATCAGGTTTCGTTTCTACTCATCTTAATTCCTTCTATCATTCAAACTCATCGCTATAATAACGTCCCTTAATCAATGTTCTACTGATACTACGCCTTTCGAATATCTCTGCATACTGCTGCATATCATGATTTTCATATTAACTCTCTATTGCATCCTTTCATTTCCATGGACTCATAAGTTCTCATTAATATGTTTAAAAAATGTCCACGTTCAAATAAATGTTATGCAATCAAATTTGTCGATCTCATATCTATTACCATGAATACAATGATCTGTTTCTTCAGATAATCGGAACAGCGTTTTTGTGTGTTTGCGTGAGCGTTGTAACCGATAAGAACAACAGAATTCCATCCCACTTACAACCGTTGTTAATCGGTTTAATTGTTGCGCTGATTGGGATGAGTATTGGTATGAATTGTGGCTATGCGATCAACCCGGCCAGAGATCTTGGTCCGCGGTTGTTCACGCTCGTTGCCGGATGGGGATGGCAAACTTTTAGGTACTTTTGCAATCACATATGCACAAACGGAAATGAGCAAATTAAAAATGTGGATTTTATCACTCTGATCTCCATTTAGTCGTATCATCACTTCATAACAACAAATTCCACAGATTTCACCAATTGATTGTCCATCCCACTTACATCGAGATACGGAAAAGATGGCTGCAAAATAGCTAAAAAAAGTCGAAATTAAAGAATTCCTGTCGAGTCTTAACCGAGAAAACATAAGGTCCAAGTCACATCTGTTTAACTAGAAAATGAATGCTATCCAATAACACATTATAAGGACGAATCGTAGCAGTAAAATCGCCAATTGCAGTGTCAATGGATACCGATGGTTTTGGATTCCGATAGTCTGTCCAATGTTCGGAGCTGTTTTTGGTGCATGGACCTACCAAATTTGCCTGGGTATGAAAGCAGTTAACTGCACGCTGATTTCGGCTTTATTGTATTTTTCAAGCGTAGAATCGGCAAAAAGACCGTTATGGAAGAATTATGATCAGAATAAATTGAAAGCGCTGCGATAAGTAGTATCTCACTTATGATCGTAACGGTACAATCGTATATAAGCTTTACAGGGATTCAGCTAGTCGAAACAAACGGTCAAATGTCGCAACCGGAGTCGTCAACTGCAAACTCGACAAATATGGCAACTAAAAAAGCCGATGACAGGTTGGCCATCCCCTATTCATGACATTTTCTTCAGACAATTTCAATAGCGCTTATGAAAATAAACTGGAATAATAGAATTCGAATGCCTGAGTAACAGTGACGCTTTTATCTGTGGTTTCAGTGCTGATAACGCTAACAAATGTGATCCACACAAATCACAGGGCACTGCCGTGAATAGCCACGAATGATGCGCAGTTATGTGAACATCTCGCGCTACTATTCAATGTTCATCAACGATAATCTGATAGTGTCCATATCTACTTTGATGCAATGTCACAATGCTAATACTGAATAATCAATTTCTCATTTCATTCACTCCTGTATCATTCACAACTTACTTTTAACACGATCGTTCACTGAAAGAAATTTTGCAATGTTGCGTTTGTCAGAATGCTGACCATCATCTGAGAACACTTTTTTGAATAGGAATCACTTTCTATGCCAACAATCGGCAACCTACGGCCAGCGGACCAGAATTGGCCCGCCGACAATATTTTTTGTCCCGTCAGATGAATTTGAGAAATTGATTTTGAGGGGCTAAAAGAGGCTTCGAATTACACTGAGAATTTTCGACATTGAATTTTCTATGTCGAAAGTTTCTGGCGGGCCAAAAGTGTGTCGCTGACATGTACATTTTCTCGATCCATCTGTACTCATCTGAGCATGTTATCCAAAAATTATGCACGGATTCTGCTTTCTTGAGCGCATCACTGACAACAGAGGTTGTTTGGAAATCAATAAGCTCCAACTGAAATGCGGCCTCATCCAACGAGGGGATGAGTCAAATTTGGACATGAAGTTGGTCCGTAGCTGTTCGATGAAATCCACCATTATATCTGTCACCTGTCCCCGTGCCTGTGATCTCAGTTTACTGAGATGCGAGAGCCTGCCACTTGTTATGTCTGACTCGAACAACTCCAGTTTCTTGGTAAATGATTCAAGCTTTCCAACTATGTCCACAATGATTTTGCCTTTCCCCTGCAGCCGAAGGTTAAGTTGGTTCAGATAACCAAAAATATCAGTCAAAAATGTCATATTGGACATGGATATTTCATCTTGTAGAAAGGCAAGGTGGTTGTTTGTAATTAGCATCTTGCTTAGGCTCATGAAGGCCTTCACCTCATCCAGTAGTGCCCAGAAATGCTCCAGGGCTTGGTCTTTACTTAACCAGCGCACGTCGTTGTGGAGCTACTTCGCTTGGACTATTTCACAATTTTCTTGATAAGTCCAAGCCTACAGATAAGAGGAAAACATGTTCGAAAAAATAAGGAACAAAAAACAATGAAAAAATATGTTGGCCCGCCAGTCAGTTGCTCGAGAAATGTTGGCCCGCTGTCAAACCAACTTGCCCACCCTGGCCTATAAGCAACATCGCGTCGGAGTGCATTATGTTTATTAGGAAATAGTTTACGAAGGGTATCAGTCATTACATTCAATGTGCATCCTTAAAATACGTATTTATTTATCAATGTTTGGAGTGAGTAATGTTCGATGATATAACAAGTGGTAATAAAGATTATGTTGTCCTGATGGTGATGGCTTAACGGGTGATTTTTGGAGGTGGATTCGGTCGAGGTGCGGTTTTTCATCTGGAATAGAAGATTGTTTTAAGTAAGAGCCGGCCAGCAATTATTGGTGAATGAAATGAACAACTAACGGTGCGATACAAAGATTGGTAGATTGTTCACAAGTCGATCCGCTGTATAAAGTACAATCTGAATCCTGACTGCATCCATTGCCGAATTCATATATCTGCTCGTTCAGAAAGTTACCTCTAGAATATGCACAAACCTATCAATCAAATAAATGCCATTCCAACACATTGTTCATATGATACATCACTTTATAATCACAGTCATTACTCACACCAGGTGTTCGCATCGTATCCCAGTGTCGCTACTTTTGAATCCCAATTTCAGGATTCATTCTCTGAACGATCCCGGGATTTCGGAATTTGATAAAATGGTATTTTTTAGTGCTTGTAGTATGCTGTTCTTGATTTATGTATCAATGACTCTCATCTCATCCATATTTTAATGAGTTTGAAATTTTCGAGATTTTCAAAAAAGTGTTGACGGGGCATGTGAGCGATTTTCTTTTCATTCACAGTTAAGCAACATAAAAAATAGTCCTTGGAGTTGTTCGGAAAAAAGTTGTGGTATTTTAGATAAAATTCAATCATTCATATTAAATCGGAGTTATACTTTTGTTGCTGTATTATTTCGAGATTTCGAAGCGTCATTATATGTAAGATTAATTAAATGAAATGTTTTTCAAATAAGTGCAAAGGCACTGATTCAGAAAGACTGTTTTAAGCAGTAACGCTTGTATATCTGTAAGGTTGCTGAATCCCGCGGTTTTTAAATGTTCGGAATCTTGTAAATGCATCATGTCAGGCGGCGAATAACCATTCCGGCGAACCAACTGAACAACTTACGCTTCAAGATAATGGCAAACGACATAGATGGTTGATGTCCAACCAGGATTCATTTGAGGACAACTTGCTACTCCACATCCTAGTTTGCTCGTTTTACCCCATGCCATCTGCAAACAACCGCATGAGTGCTATGCAGAGTGATAACAAACTATCGTCTGATGCAATTAAAATAACGTGTGATATGATACAAAAAACTGCCAAATCAATAATCCAAGTTCGAATTTCATGAAGGCAGATGGTTCCCAACGCTGCACGGAAAGAAGAATACCAAGGATGGAAGGATGTGACATTAGTGATATTGGTGATAGCAGAGAGGCATAAACTCGTAATGAGATCGATTTGCTGATCAAATAAGTAAATAAATGACACAAAAATAACATACCTGCGTCCAGTGACCAATCGAGTACATAGCATAACTGTATTTATAACTCGAATCGATTATTCCGTAGTCAGCTAATTCTTTCCACCAGTAATCTGTTGCCTTTGTCATGGATTCTTCTGCAAGTTTAGTATTATATGGATCATCAGTGAAGTGAAGTAGTAGAATGTGATATGAGAAGTATATGAAAAGAATGCGATTTCAAATTGAAGAACAAAACATCGCAATGAGTTAGTGAGTAAATAAATATTCGACTACTTACCACCGATGGTCAGTTGTTCTGATGAAAAGTATTGATATAGGTTCTCTCCGGAGTTGCGCCAGTCATTCTCGGAATGTTTATAATCACATTTGTCGGCCCATTCTTGCGCTTTTGCCTCCAGGGCACAGTCCCAGCTCTTAGAAGATTGATTATAAGGTGAATAGATAAAGAATGATATTGAAATGGTAAGGAACGAAGACTCACGAATTTATATAAATTTTTGGCTCCATTAACACTCCGTTCCTTGCCAGAGGCAAGATCCGATCGATGTCGATTATGCTCCTCCAGTGCTTTTGTACGGTATTCCGCTGTCATACTCGGATTATCGCACTGCTGAGTACGTACTGAAGTGAACTGATTTCATATGGTCTTATTCATCCCAGCCGAACAGTCTCTTTGAATGTCACTTCATAAACAACTCCTATCTCGATTCGAGGTTATCAAGTTGCAGAATCGCTTTATGAGGCAGCTAGCGCATTGGGAAGATAGGAGAAACTATGAGACGAAATTTCGCAGTCGGGGATCCCGAAAATGCAGTTGGCTCGAAAAATGCCGGGGATGGAGTCCCCGAATTCCCCGATCCTCGCAATATACCAGAAGTGGCCGTGTGTATGCACGAGCGATAATGAAAGAGTAAGGTATGTTTCGAGACACATCCAAATAACATACCATCTGCAAGTGCGGTGAGGAGTAGAATTATTGATAGTGGAGCAAGCATTTGGTGATTCAGTTAATTCAAACCTGTCAATGAGTAGTGTTAGATTGTCATGCCTTTTTATAGCATATCTTACCCGTCTCCATTCCATTTTGTTCACAACTTCCAGCAATTATTCCTTGATATTTTCGTCAGGTTGATATTGTGTGCACATCTGTTCATCATGCATCATTCATCATAGATCATACAGTGAAGTGTAATGTTTACTGAGATCTGGATGAATTGCTAAAAGATCATCGATTTTCGTGAGTATTTTATTGAATTAGTGATTATTGTTTGAACAGGATGGGTAATTGTTTTGGTGAATACGGTAATAAAATAACCCAGCTTTTGTTGTGCTAACAACAATAAAAGATGAGAAATATTTATTCAGTGCCTTCGTAGAAATGATAGGTAATAAGCGGTGGTGATGAAAACATCAAGTACAAACGACACTTGTGATAATAAAACTATTGTTTGCTGTGATTGCTTGATCGGATGACGTGTAACAGCTTACGCGGAGTTAATGGATAGCGGCAATATGACCCGATATCAGTTTTCTACCAGAGCAATGAAGTGAGAAGCTTATCACACGCTATCAAAAAATGCTTTTACATCGACGGCACTAGTAATAATTAATTAATTAACTTAATTGAATCGTATCTCATCTCCTCTTCAAAACTATAGAAACAACTCAATTTTGAAGTTTCACTTATAACATTGTGTATCTTTACAACAAATAACTCTCCTTCAATGCAGTCGTTGGATAATTAATGCAGATCATCTTATTTATTGCGAAAAATGTTATGTTATGATTTAACCATCATCGAATTACATGAAATGATCGGATAACCTCCTTGTGATCAAATCAACCAGCACTGCCCAATCAAAAATACTGGTTGTAAAGCAGCGATATGAGTTGATGTCACAAGATGAATGATTTGAGATAATAAGTATTTTTCAATTGTTATATGTAATTAACGCAATTAAAACACATCATCAGTCGTGATCGTTTGAACTGTTTTATTCAGTTGCTACAATTTGATGCTCATTCAAATCATCTGTTAGTATCGCAGTAGATAAATGAATCGAAAATTAGATGACATATAGTACTATTTATTATTATTGTTATTATTATTCTTATTGTGCTCTATGATTTTGATTATGAAACTGATACTCTTTTATTTGTGAGTTATTGAGTGTAGATATAATATGCATGATTGAATTGCATTCACCCTAAAGCAGAGATCGGCAAGCTCCGGCCCGCGGACCAGAATTGGCCCGCCGACAAAATTTTTTGGCCCGCGAGATGAATTTGAGAATTTGATTTTGAAGGGCTAAAAGAGGCTTCGAATTACACTGAGAATTTTCGACATTGAATTTTCTATGTCGAAAGTTTCTGGCGGGCCAAAAGTGTGTCGCTGACATGTACATTTTCTCAATCCATCTGTACTCATCTGAGCATGTTATCCAAAAATTATGCACGGATTCTGCTTTCTTGAGCGCATCACTGATAACAGAGGTTGTTTGGAACTCAGTAAGCTCCAACTGAAATGCGGCCTTATCCAACGAGGGGATGGTTTCTTTAGACAGGGAGGATATATCCGCATTTCGGACGGCGAGAGGGTCTCGAACAAAAGCGAGACTTGAAGTTGGTCCGTAGCTGTTCGATGAAATCCACCATTATATCTGTCACCTGTCCCCGTGCCTGTGATTTCGGTTTACTGAGATGCGAGAGCCTGCCAGTTGTTATGTCTGACTCGAACAACTCCAGTTTCTTGGTAAATGATTCAAGCTTTTCAACTATGTCCACAATGATTTTGCCTTTCCCCTGCAGCCGAAGGTTAAGTTGGTTCAGATAACCAAAAATATCAGTCAAAAATGTCACACTGGACATGGATATTTCCTCTTGTAGAAAGGCAAGGTGGTCATCTGTAATTCGCATCTTGCTTAGGCTCAGGAAGGCCTTCACCTCACCCAGTAGCGCCCAGAAATGCTCCAGCGCTTGGTCTTTACTTAACTAGCGCACGTCGTTGTGGAGCTACTTTATTTGGACTATTTCACAATTTTCGTGACAAGCCCAAGCCTACAGATAAGAGGAAAACATGTTCGAAAAAATAAGGAAAAAAAAACAATGAAAAAATATGTTGGCCCGCCAGTCAGTTGCTCGGAAAATTTTGGCCCACTGTAAACCAAATTGCCGGCCTCTGTTCCATGCAGTTCACTCGCTTCATTCAGTTTAGTTTTAAATTGTCTTGTCTTTCATTTTACTGGTTACATAGGATTTCATTATCCGAATAAATCATTGATGCATTACATAAAATAAGAAGTGCTCAGTACATATAAGAAAAATATACATAATACAATAACAACTGAGGGACAACAACGAATATGTGACTTAATCTATTCTATTTACTATTAGAGTTTTTCCTGATTGTGAGGTTTTTCGCTTATGTTCGGTGAAATTTATTGGTCTTTCTATTGAAATGAGGCATAACAAGCAATAATTAATTCATTTTTAGTCACAACAACTTCAAGCCTGTCGATCTGCATGACCAGTAAAGTAATAACCTACGATGGCTTTGACGGGACATAAACACTCATTTGATTATAGGCACTGTATCATCGTGTAGAGAACCCAAGATTAACGCATAGTCCAACTGATTAATAAGACCCAAATGATAGCAAATCTATATAATGGAAGGCACAAAAATAAGCAATAACAACATCAGCAACAAACATAACACAACGAAACACCTCGAAAAGTCAGTGAGATCATTTATAATTTTACAAACAAATGAGAAATGATCAAGTAGAATACGACAAAAATGAATTAATATCAATTGGAAAGCATCGCGCATAAGTTATCAATTTTTCTACACAACGACGATCCAATAAGACGATTGTAATTTAACAATATGAAATTATCGCTTTCATCATTGATCACCGTCTTCTCAGGAGAACATTTCCGAACTCGAATCGACGGTGGTGTCTTCATGTGGAACTGCATGAAGATTGCTCTGAAGGCGAACAACTTTTTTATAAACAGATAAATAGGTAAATGAACGAACCGATAGACAAATTAAATTCCCTACCGTGTAGCACTTTGATTGCATATGTAAAGCGTTGGACTCGGCTCTGCCTCATCGTCGATAGCATTAATATTCGCGTGAAGAACTTGCCATTGCCATAATTTACCCACTACCATCGCAACCGAATTCAGCATATAACTGCATATCTGAAACAACAATCTCTTCGTAACTCAAATCCATTTCTCAACAAATCAGCTCAATTCACTGATCAGTCGTATATCACAAACTCATTTTAAATAACTCCAAGTCAAAATGCACTTCATAAAGTTTCTTCGATAACGTATTCCACGGAAACTTACGATCACTAATGATGGATCAAGAACGAATTGAAAATGAACTACAAAACTTACTTGATATTCAATCGTATAAGTGAGCATATCGTCATCTCGTCTGCAATCAATTCGCTGCCCTTCTTTTGTCATCACATAAAATTCATCGGCTTCAATTCGAATATAAAACGTTGTCTTGCCAATATAATCATAATTTCGATTCGATGCCGTCACAATGATGGCTGACATTGCCATCGTTGAACGAAGCCAACTCCACGACACTTGCGGATCACTGACCCGCAACAAATACCGTTCGAGGGTTGAAGTGACCTTTTTGGTTAGCACATAGTGTGCAGCGATCGACATCAACTGCTCCAAAAGCAGACGTTTCGGTCTGTTACGACTTTCGGTTTCTGGTGCACTCATGGCATACGGACCCCTCAGATCCAACGATTCGGCCAATGTTGTCAACGGCATCGCGATAAACATTTGATGCCGGACGTATCGTGTGCATTGCTCATTGACGAACAATTCCCGCAGACATCTGCTCAAGTATTCGTCACCTTTTTGCGGTATATCACCCTCTTGAAACGGATGCAGTGAGAGTTCGATACGAAGCAGAATGTTGTCGAACAACGACACCACCATTACGCCGTCTCGAACCATCGCAATGTGTTCTTTCAACAGAACTGCTTCTTTACTCAACTCATTGAAAATATCACGACAAATCAGACTCTCCTGCGCCCACTGCAGTGCCAACGACCAATGCACTTCAGTGGCTTTCTCGCGTTCCACCCGCATATAATCCAAATCATTTTCCGCGGTTGCAAACAAATCTTTCGATTGCGTATCGTCCACCTCAATCGAAACCGCAATACTGGATCGTCGTATCAGATCACACGGCACTTGAACTTGCAGTACCGATCTGGCAGCCGACGACGAATCACACTCACTTGTCGGCGACGGCAGTGCTAACGACTTTCGGCTGATATCGAACAGTTCACTGGGATTGTATTTAGAGCCAAATATACGATAGCCAAGATCCCCATAGACAACATTACCGGTTTTACGTACTCGCCACTGTTCACGCATTTTTTTCAGTTCACGAAAGAATATTTCTCGATCGGATTCCACTTCTGAGTCACTTTTTGGACGCAGCTTTTGTGACTGTTCAAGCACTGCGATTGCTTCCAGCAGGGATTTGCGTTTAGCGACCCAGTTGAACATTTTCGATTGTTGCACAACATCGTGCATATTGTGCAGCATTTCGAAACTGTCCATCACGGTTAACGCCTCCAAATATGGCATCTTGAGCACAGCCAACGTATCCACTAGCACGTTGATCTGTTGAAGACCCTCACTGAAATGCAAAATGTTGCAGAGTATTCGGCTTAGGCCTTCAACAGGTAAAACACATACGTAGAGTCTAAACAATTAGTCATCGGTATCTCCAAACATTTGTGGTGATCGGTACATCTTCTTCAATTTCAGACGGCTTGAAAATTCGATAAAGATGCAAAATTATAGATGCATTTCAACCAGAATAAATTGAACAATATAGAGCCTTTTATAAACATTGACTGGTGTCAGTTATATCGTTTCGGCAAAATTATTGCTGCACTGAATTCCAAAAAGGATCAAATAATTCACTTACTGAAGGTTTTTTGCGACCGTATGCCACGGACCTGCATCGGGTACCTTTCGATCGTCCATTTCAAGTTTCGGTTTTTCAACTTCTTCAGATAACGCAGCCTCAGTGTCAGCATCCTCCTCACTGCTCTTATCGCTGCTCTCCACTCGTGTCAACGCATTCGGATTGTCGTACGATGCATCTGAGCCGACTAATTTACGCCAGTCCACTTTATGAGCCATTTTTGCAACATGATCAGAATACGTTGGAGGCCTGAAAATCAAGTGAACACCCTCGACTATGGGAAGTAATCAATCAAGCCCGGTTGTGAAATGGCTCTTTATTTACCTGATATATTTTTCGACCCCATCATAGCCAATCTCTTGAATTTGCCACTCCTGCCCGGCTTCGACAGCGATGTTCACACCGGCCGATTGTGTTGATGATGTACCTTGAGCAGAGCCGTACATCTCGTTGCTCGTATTCACCCTAGAGTCATCACTCAATCAAACGAATGTTCATCACAAATCTTAACAAGACAACACGATAGAGTCGAGAGCGACAAAGAATTAATTTTATGAACACAACGAATTAATTAATAAACTCTTTCATAAACTCAATAAGACACAAAGAATGGATTAATTTTAGAACGATGTTAGAACAATTTAATTCGCATCTCAACTACAAAGGCGCATTCTGAAGTCAGAAACGATACAATAAATTAATTACACATATCAGTGATTGCTATACGGTAAAAACATCTCAACAATTCACCAAAAACTGCCAATACTTATCACTTGACGATCGAGTTGTGAACAATAAAACAGCATTTCAAAAGATCTCGTGGATATTGCAAGATTATTCTCAAGCGCATTAAACAAGCGATAATCTAGTCTCTACACAAGACGGTGGTCGTTAGTTGCCAATTCCTTCCTTGCAATGAAAACATAACTCGGCTGAAAATGCAACGCGAAGAAAGCGATGGAATTCATATTCACCGGAGAAATATGAATGAGAGTGAATCAGTGATATGACTGTAATGAATGAGAAAAATTGCATGATATCATGGAATTGTAATACAACAAGTATTGCCAGGAATAAGAGTGATGAGACATCATGGAAATTGGACGTAAAAATCACATGCAGACTATGAGATGAAAGTCGCATAGAGAAGTAAGTAATGCATGAATGAAGTTGTAAACATCTACTTTCACTATGAGCCATTCTCGTGTATTCTGTTCGTTCATCATATTCTCTCTTCGATTTTTACGTCACATTCCCATCGTGTTTCATTACTCTCAAACCTGATTTTGCTGACTTCACTACAGTTCCGTAATGTCTCCGTGTGCTTCTCATTCAATTCAGATGTATCACTGATTCACTCTCATTCATAATTCTTCGAAAAAACTGCAGTCTTCATAAAGCATCACAATGCATCGCCAGTGAAATTGTTTTCCCAGTGGAACTGAAGCGTTGGCAAAGCTCGCACTCGGTCGTTTCAATCCAGTATATCACTTCTTTGTGGAAGATTTCGCAGAGGTAATTGTGAGGTTCGACAAATCCAGTTATTCAATATAATATTCCATAAATAGTGTCATAATTTTTGGTAATTTTGATATTATTGTCATAATGACAAAGATTTGTTATTTCTCATATCAGCAACCGTTGTGATGCACAGAATCCTATCGAAGTGAATATTCAGTTCTCTTGAAATCCATTTGATAATTTCAGAGTTTTAATCAAAGATTGTTGAATCTGCAAGCACAGTTTTTGCATAATTAATGGGAAAAACTGCGTCAAGGATTACTGATAATGAGTTCTTAATTATGCGTGGTTATTGGAATTTTGTTTTGTAATTTATTCAGGTGTCAATTGTTAAATTATTCGTACAGGTCTCATGCTTATGTTTTTGTTCATTATTATTATTCACCGTGGGTTTTATTCCGTTGACAGTGAATCCACAGTTAAATACAAGTTCATCGATCATTGATCCTCTTAGCACAAACGTCTTACAAACACAATCAGGTCAATATCTTAAGTGTCAATTGTATTGTATGTCTTCTTACAGGATACAGTGAAATAATGCATTGTGATTCATAACTGTTTGATAGTTTCTGTGAATGATGCGAATGTAGTCGAAATGTTTATCAAGAATGTTATTTCAACTAAAAAATGTTATATCAAATTTTACATTTATTTGCGACTCAGGTGGATCAAGCATGGCACGATTATGCTTGAGGTTCAACTGAATTCATCCTGATGTAAACGCTTATTTCATATCATGATCGTTATCGCTGAGTTATGATATTATCATATCAGTAAAGGAATTGTTGCTGCTGAATGTACGGTTATATTTAGGATTAGGGTTTGCAAAATCCCGACGATTTTTCAATCCTGGGATCGGGATTTAATCCCGGGATCGAACAATTATTGAAATATCGACGCGGGACATGTTTAAACACATTTTTTTCGAATCAATATGTTCATTATTAATCAGAAAGGAGCTAATTCAACAAATTATGGAACAAATCCAAGGAACTAAGTATTCAAATTCAAATTGATATTGCATATAATGATGCCACTGATCATGCCGCAAGGGCGTACTGCATATTTTATGCTAAGGCATCTTGTCATCTCGGGTCTAAGCTAATAACAGTACACTTGCATGTGAATATGAAATTCTTGATTCTCAAACACTTATTTGCAATACTTCAAGTACATTTTCTCTCAGTATTAATGTCAGCTGAATTCTGCCCTTTCGGAAATTTCGATTTCTTACGGAAGAAATGCACCGCATGAATTATATCATTTGAATTTTGAAATAATTAGAAGTTTATCTAAAAAGGTAAAAAAATATCCGCAACGGATTTTCACCGAACCATCGAGCACTTACATATTTGATAATTGCGATCCAAAACAATGCAAATTTACTTGATATTCAAGCTTAAGATCCTTTTGAATGGAACAACTTTGCTCACTTCGGCAATGAATTTTCACTATGAGTGAACTCAGTGAAAATTTATTTAAATTTCCATCGGATGAAAACGTTTCCAAATAGCCAAGTAAAAAGGCTTGCAGTCTTTGGAACATGCAGTTGAATTAACAGATGGAATATTGAAGCCGAACAAATCTTGTGGGAGGAAAGAACTCAAAATTTCATTGAATTTTGTTGATCTTGGTTTTTACTAGAAAATGTGATTATCTCTGTTAGTCCACTCAGTAATGCACCCAGATGAGCGTGATATAAACCAATGGAGAGCGAAATAATCACTTGAATATTCGTTGATCATGTCATTCGTCCAAATTGCATCTATTTCCATAGCTGTTCACCAATGATAGAGGGCAAACAGCAAGAATGACTGCATATGAATGAGATGGGAATAATTAAGGCTTACTTCAAGATGAGCATATTATCAAAATTCACGCAAATTGACCTGTTTTATCAAATCCCGAAATCCCGGGATTTTTCAAAACTTAAATCCCGGGATCGGGATCAGAACTGTAATCCCGGGATCTCGGGATCCCGTGCAAACTCTAGTTGTGGCCCACGTTTCACTTCCGTACAGTTGACGATAACAACGTTGGGAATCATCTGCTGCTGTCTTCATGAAATTCCATAATAAGCTCGACTACTGATTTGAAAACCCGGAATCCGGTGCAAGCCCAAAGTGAGACTCAGGAGCTGCCCAAAATACATTCCGATTGATCGACTGAACATTCGCTCAACGATCGTTCAGAGTAGTTGTTGAAACAACCAGTAATAGTAAATCAGTAATCTTCCGGTATCAGTAATAAACAATTAAAGTAACCGAGTAGATCCATAACAATAGGCGTATTAAACATTCCATAAGCAAGCAGTGACGAATGCCCGTTACCATAGACAATTTGCATAAATGAAAACAGCAGATTACCAACAACAATCCATTAAACAATCGCAAGAATGAAGAACATCAGCAAACCAACCGCTCAAATTAACAATCCAAATTATAACTGTTATACTCAGATCGGGCGAGCACGAGCTGCCATGCCAGCGCTACACGCCAAACGAGAAAATGGTGCCCGGACGTTTCGCCATACCGTGCAAAAAGCACATATCGCCACTGCAGAAATCTAAACGCCTCTCTTCATCGCACGGTAATCTGCCAACATTAGTGAATCCTTGGGTGAGTTTATTAGTGTTTTCGTTGTTTTTTATCGTTATCGTTATTATATATTGTTTTGTTAGTTTCTATTCTCAGCATTACATATTGCAATTGCTATTATTATTATTATTTTATTTACTATTATTTTATTATTGTTACTGTGTAATATTTCAGGTTTTCGACCCAACCGATACAATTGCCTCAAATCGAAGACGTTCACGAGAGGAGCGAGAAAAAGACAAAGAGAAAACACTACGAGAAGAGGACGAAACAGAACGAGAAAGCTCTGTAAGAGTGTCGGCAATAAAGGAGAGCTTCGAGAACAGGAGTGAACGAACTGCTGCGGGGATGGACAAAAACACCACCACAACAGACGGAGACACTCCGAGAAGCCGTGCCAATTTTGCTTCAAAAAATCACACTAAATCAACTCTAAACACCCTTGAAGTTGTTGAAACTAAAACGAAATTCACTGATATCTCTAATCATGCACTTGAAATTGGTAAACGATCCACTGATAAAACCAATATCACCGGATCTGCTGATAAAAAATCCGGTGATAACCGAAATCGTATCAGTGCAGCTGCTGCCGATAAGCGCTCCACTGATAACACTGACCGTACCAATGCATCCAATGATAAGATGATATCGCCACCGCAATACGCAACAAACCGCTCGAGCAGAGCGATTGGACGACGTTCACGAGAATCTGCCGAATGCGCTGAAACGGATGCTGCGCAATTGACGAATAACGTGAACGTGCGAGATGCGAAACGTGTTGGCGTAATGACCCGACGAAGTAGAGCTAGTGGCGGTGTTGGCGAAACGCGACCAAACGATTCCAATTCAAATGCCATCAGAAACATGTTGCAACGCTAAAGCAGAGGCTGGAGTGGAGCCGAAGAGGGCGTCGGATGTAAATTTGCGATGCAAAAGTGGAAATTGGAACAGAAAAATGCGAATTCATGAAAATGAGAGATTTGCGAATCTCTGTTCTCGTGGTGATCGCGGTGAATGTGGTGAGGATACTGAGAATATTCACGAAAGTGTTGCGAATTTAGTGAAAAAATCCGGCGCCGAAATGCCCACAAACCAAAGCGAACCCAGCGATAATGGTACGCAAGAAAGTAAGCACACTGAATGGGGAAGTAGCAAAACTGCGGAACAGGCTGGTAATGTCGGCAAAAAAATTACCGCAGCCGCAGAAACATTGGGTGTTCTTGTTAGTAAAAACAATGCGAGTGTTGGTGTTGGCTCTGGTGATAACTTTACCAAATCCGGTTCGAAAATAACCGCACAGGAGACGGATAATTCGGTGAGCATTGGTATGAGAGTGAATGAGAATCGCCTAGCAAGGTCGAGACCGAGTTCGTGCGCGCTGCCAGTGAATTTGGTGACCACTCAGGGCACGATACGCTCGTTCGGGAAGCTTATACAGTCCACTCATTCCGAGGACAGGGATAAACGCTCTTCGCAGGTCATTATGTTTTTGCTTGTTAGTGTAATTAATTATTAGTCAGTATTTATTATTATTGTTGTGTCATAAAATACATTCAAAGTTATGGGTGTTTCTTTGAGCACCTTAAATGCCTTCTTAAGCTTGCGTGATGGTACTGGGCGGATCCATGATTTATTATTATTATTCCTAAAATTGTTCCTGTTGTGTATTACGTAAATTTAATATTTATTTCTTATCATATATATTTCTTAATTAGTTTTTAGGAACTGTCAGATTTGAGTGATAAATCGAAGTCGACTATGAAATATCGTTCTTTCTCGGAGTGGGATATTTGTGAGCTGTGGAAAAATACTTTATTGTCGAAGTTGGTTTAGTATTATTTTGCTACTATGTATTGTTATCAATTGTTACTATTATTTATTATTTTTATATCGTCATCAAACGTTTGTAACGTTGCTGGCCACAATGCTCACGTTTCCGTGCACACTGTTTTAGCCTTGATTGTAGCCACCCCGCTGGCTAGGCGAGCAGGCGAACCGAACGAACACAACCGAGTAATTAACTAGTTGCCGTGAATATTTTGCATAATTAATCGTCGTAACCAAATATCAATCCAGTAAATAATCATAACTCTAGTAACATAAATATTCTGCCAATCGCTCGCTGCGATTCACAGAACAACCGCTCGTCGTCCAAGAAACAATAAAAAATTTTAGAAAATTATAATTTTTATAGTTACAATAATTTCACATTTTTCAGACTCCGTGCGCATTTAGGTGTAACTTCACTTGAGGGTATATTCGAATATGAGTTTTCCGGCTTTGATGTGAAATGGAATTGTGAAAAAGTCGGACGTAAGGGTATTGTTTGTGTTCGAGACGAGGACGGTGAGTGGAGCGCGCGGGCGATTTTTTCTATAGCTTTTTGGCGTTTTTCATGAAGTCTATCGGTTTTGTGGAATTTTTTTTTGAGAAATCCTATTTTTTTCGGGAATTTTATGATTTCCAAAAATTCCACACTTTCAATGATTACTTTTCGCGTTTTCCATGCTTTCCGTAAATTTCTACCCAAATGTTTTTGCATGGGGAAAAACGGTCTCCCAAGGGAATAGGAGAAATTTGTTCTTAGAGACGACGGTCGAGCAGGGAGTATGAATGGGTAACCAAACGAAGGCATTGAGCACAGCTCTAGCGAGTGTGTGTCTGTGGATTAATTCTACAGATTATTATTGATACGATGCAATATTTTCAAAAAATTTGAATTTATCAGCGTTGATTTAAAAAATCTTATCAGTCTGATTTCTTATCACTAATAAGGTTTATCAGTAACTTTGTTATCAGTTGCGAATCTCTTATCAGTTTATCAGTTTGAATTTCATTGCGTTTTTTATGTGGTGTTATCGAATTTCGTTCTTTGTTTTGGTGCACGCTGCAAGTGAACATTTTGAATTTGAACGCCAAAAATTTCTCTTGAATCCATTTTGATTGAATGTAACAATTTTTACAGTTGTTACTGATACGATTAGTAAATGTATATTAAATTTAACATTAACACATACATAATATTACCTGCATTACCTGGACTACCTGGATTGGCCAAGCTATCAAACGTTTATAACGTTGCTGGCCACAATGCTCGCGTTTCCGTGCGCATTGTTTTAGCCTTGATTGTAGCCACCCCGCTGGCTAGGCGAGCAGGCCAAGTGAGCGAGACAACCGAGTAATTAATTAGTTGCCGTGAATACTTTGCACAATTAAACGTCGTAGCCAAATACCAATCCGATAAATATTCATAACTCTCCAAAATAAACATTCTGCCGATCGCTAACAAAACAAGCGATCAACAAAACAAGCGCTCGATGTGTGTTGTAAGTAATAACATAATATTATTTATAATAATAACACTATAATAACAATAATAATAACATAGTAACATTAATAGGAGATGTTTATTGTTACTTGCGCGTCGAGTGGTTGTTCTGTGAATCGCGGCGAGCGATCGGCGGAATATTTATATTACTAGAGTTATGATTATTTATTGCATTCATGATAGTTGGCTACGACGATTAATTATGTAAAATATTCATGGCAACTAATTAATTACTCGGTTGTGTTCGTTCGGTTGGCCTGCTCGTTTAGCCAGCGGGGTGGCTACAATCAAGGCTAAAACAATGTGCACGGAAACGTGAGCATTGTGGCCAGCAACGTTAGAAACGTTTGATAGCCTAAA
Organism: Anisakis pegreffii; assembly: GCA_035041965.1. Lineage (NCBI taxonomy): Eukaryota > Metazoa > Nematoda > Chromadorea > Rhabditida > Anisakidae > Anisakis > Anisakis pegreffii. The sequence continues at coordinate 14,547 of JAPYMA010000113.1, read as the reverse complement.
GCTGCTTGCCAATGCAGCTATAATAATGCGAATAAAAATTCAAAATTTCAGACACTTTGTCCAGTTATCTGATCGCAATGATGCGCTACCTGTCGCAGTGGCCATTCGATAGGAAATTCATCGATCAGAAACAATACGATGGATTTGAATTGAACGTTTTCGAGAACGTTTGTGAGCATTTCGAGAGCAGAGATAGAAAGAACTTCGCAAAATACGGTGTGATACGAAGAGACGGCAGAGTAGCAGCGGACGATGAAGAGAGAGCCACTTTGCATTTGCCGAAGTTGATAGCCGTCGGCATATTGAATATTGTCGACATGATCAAGAGGAGGGCAGTGCTGAGAGAGCAGGCGGCTCGCAGTGCCTCAAAAAGCGCCGAGGAAGGACACAAGACGGGCGCGGAATTGACCAGTGGGGAGGCGAGAATGACCCCGCTGGCGAGGTCAACAAAATTCTCATCCAGTATCGGTTATTACAGTAAAATGAAAGCAGACAAGGTGGTTATTTGTCATAATTGCGGTCATATTTTTGACAAACATTGTCGTATTTTGGCAATTTTCGTCATGTTTCGATAATTACTGTCACAGTTTGGCAATTATTGTCATATTTTTGTCCATGATTGACACAACTTTGCCAAGTATTGCCACGGTTTTGACAAGCGTTTCATATTTTTGTCAATGATTGTCACAATTTTGGCAATTATTGTCATATTTTGGCAAATAATTCGTGAACAACATTACTTTCATGTTTCGATTCATCTGTTACCGTCATGTGCCTTGTAAATGCGGAACGCTACATTTACCGTGTATGTGCAGATATTATTAATAGTGTTATTACTATTGCAGTGTGTCGACTCGTCAGATGTGAACAGAGCGTCTTGTCTCGGCGGAGACGTTGAGCAGAGCCAATGCGGTGTGCAGCAATCGAGACCATTCCAGCGAGCGTCCACATCGCGAATCAGCTGCACAGAGCTGCCCACATGGACATGGAAGAAGTATGTGCCGCCGAGTCGAGTCACTGATCACGACAGAACACTTCTTGATCAGAACACTCAAAAATATCGAAATGTCACCACGAAATCTGATCGATACCAGCGAATGCCTAGCGGATATCCGAGCCAATATGGACAGTCGGGACGAGAGCTGGGCAGTGAATCGTGGAATCGAGCGAGTGGTGCGATGGGTGAGGCGGGTGGAACGATGAAATGTGAGTGGCCGGATAGATCATTCAATCAGTTAACGCCACTTTCTTGAGCAGATCAGATTTTAGAGGAATTTCTCTAGGGCTAGATGAATTTTAATGCGATAGCACTTGCGAGTTAAATTGTTTGACACGTCAATTCCGTAACCGGTCAATCTACCTAAAGACGACATTTTGCTTAACGGACAATTTGCCTGAAGACACATTGCCTAACGGACATTTTGCCTAACGACAGTTTGCCTAAAGACACATTGCCTAAGGGACAGTTTGCCTAACCAGCAGTTTTTTAATGGATGTATTGCCTAATGGGCAAACTGTCGTTAGGCAAAATGTCTTTAGGCAGATTGACCCGTCAGTACCGTCAATTCAACCAATTGACCCGTGAATACGTTGAATTTCAATGCAATTCCCTTTTTCCTGACGAATTTTAACGGCACATCGCTTTCTCCAGATGAGTTTCACGCAACTTAAATTTTAACGCGATCCCATTTCACCGGATAAGCTTCAATGGGACTCCTCCCTGTTACGATTAGTCAGGAAAAAATCAATCGCACGCGACGCATACAGTAGCCAACGCAAGCTCCGCCCATCCATGCGAATCTGCGATGCGGCACGTGCGCGCCCGCCCACGCATTGCAAGAATTTGCAAAGCAAAAGATATTCGAATAAAATTTACAGTGAAAGACTACGAATCAGTGTTAAATCGCCTGCCAGGCCTTCTGCACAGTCCGGAGTTGATGCAACGGGTCAACGAGATCACATCGCAAACCAAACAGTCAACTCCATTGACTATCAACACTAATAAATACAATATTAGTAATGTTAATAAACATAATGTTAATGATAACAAATATAGTATATCCAAGTTGAACGCTGCTTATTTATCGTCGACATCGCTATTCAAAACGCCACGTCTTGGATTGAGCCCTTTGGTAGCCGGTTGGTCTCTAAATATTCATTTATAATATAAAATATATTTATCTATTAATCAGTTTTACCTGGATTACCTGGATTGGCCAGGTTATCAAACGTTTGTAACATTACTGGCCACAGTGCGTTTCCATTCCGTCCTTGATCTTACTCTCCTTTGCCTGGTGTTAGCCAGTTTCTTTGTAATATCGTCTTTCCATCTTATTGGAGGTCTCTCGAGTGGTTTTTCCATTTCCATTGGGTACCACTCTGCAACTGCTCGAGTCCATCTGCCATCATTTAGTATACAAATGAATTTATTTATTAAATATGCAAAAACAACAATAATTACCAATGAATAATAACAATAATGATAAATAACAAATGAATAATAACACTAATGATAAACATCAATAATGACAATGAATAATAATAATGATAATTATAGCAAATGAATATAATAGTAATAATAAAAATATTTCAGGAATCTCGAAAGAGGACGAAACAGATCTGGTGAATGCGATTGCGTTGGTGTTGTTGACGATGAAGCCGCGAATCAGGAGACGGATTCACTTCTTGATTCGTTTTATGCAGAGAATTGCCAAGAACCATTGTTTGAGACTGGACAAATTCAGGGAGAATCGATACGTAGTGAGTTTTTTTGTTATTATTATTATTATTATTATTATTATATTATTATTATTATTATTGTTATTATTATATTTGTTATTATTATTAAATTTTTCATTGTTTTAGTTATTAATATATTAATCTTCACTGTACCGCTCTGTCTGTCGCATCCGTAAGTTTCCTTTCGCGCACGAGAGTTTCTCTCGAAACCGAGCCGTGCAGTAGCAATATCACAGATGTTATGGGTGTGATGCATCAGGCTATGATTTGCCAATCTTATATCTACTATCGAATTATCTTTATTCATCTAACTAAATCAACCTCCGGCCGCAAGCAAATCACCCGAACACATCAAAATTTGCAGGTGCTCGAACGTCTCACCGAGAGTATCGTCTCGGATTCGGATTTGATCACGTCGAATCAATGTTTGCATTTAGTCACCTTTTTGATGGATAATGAATCCGATTTGTTTGTGGTGCCAAACGATTTCAAATTGGAAATCGAAGAGAAGTTGTCGAAGAAATTCAAAGAAAAGGTTCGCTTTTGTAATAATGCTTAAATTGCAATGGTAACAATAATAAACATGTTGTGGTTATAATGATGATAATAATAATAATGATAATAATAATAATGATAATAATAATTATTATTATATTAGTAATAATAATAGTCACCTTTAGAAATTCTCTTTCTTCTAAGCAGTATTCAGAGATTTGATCCGGAAACTTGAATCTTTAAAATTTTGTGATTTTATGAGCAATAGTTTTATGATGTCTCTTTGCATTCAGTGTGGAATTTGCACAGTTTTTTTTCTTTTCTGACAATTTTCAGCAGAAATTTTTCCGAACAGACAAGTGAAATGATAAAAAATAACTTGTTGAAGTTGAATTAAGGGTTGTCACTTGCAGATTGAATTGATAAACAAGGATTTATGTGAGGCGAGCGGTGTTGCTTCAGTGGATGGCTTGAGTAAGCACCCGGCGCCAGATCAAACGCCCAGCGAGAGCCGTCCCAAAATTCAGTTCTGCGAGCCAATAAAATCACGAGAATACGAAGAGCAACGCGAGAAAGGCATCGAATCGCATCTGATGGCGTTGTTGGACGAAATCGTCGCCAATGAGAATTTATCAGTTGCCGAGCGCAAAAAACAACTGAAAAAAGTTGCTCTTTCGTGTGGAATTTGCAGAATTTTTTGAGGCTTTCAGCGGAAACCATATAATTTCGTGAAAATTATTTCTGAGAAAATGGATCCATGTGGGGAAATTTTTGAGGAAATTGTCAATAAATTGAAAAATTATAAGTGTTCACAAAGTAGTTGGTAAAAATTTGGGACTGGAAAAAGGCGAAAATGAGAATTTTTAAGTGATATTTAAAAATTTCAGTTCAAGAAGACCTACCCGCATATCTACGAGCAACGTTTTCCAACGCCAAAGTTGAGGCCACGAAAGCCGCGAACGCCGAGTATTTTGGATAAATTACGAACGCTGAACTTCAGATGAATATGTTCCTCGTTACACAATCCTTCGTCATATTGTATTCGTGTATATTTGGAGAGCAGAAAAGAGCAAAGTTTCTGAACATTGGAATGAATGCAATTGCAGATTCCAATGGTGATGAAACATTACTAGAACAGGATGAGACATTTCCATTGTGTTATTGTGAAAAATTTCGACTGGTTTCAGCAGTAAGCTCCAGCTGGATTTCAGGTTGAATTTTTTAGGTGGAGTTGAATTTCAGGTTGAATTTTTTAGGTGGAGTTGAATCTCAGGTTGAATTTTTAGGTGGAGTTGAATTTCAGGCTGAATTTTTCTAGATCCAGCTGAATTTCAGGTTGCATTTTGTGTAGATATTATACATTAAGCTAATAGGATCTGATTATGAGCGGAGATTGGATGGCAGTTGGTTGTGTTAACGTTTCGTATTCTCATTGACGTACTGTAACTTGCGATTTCATTTGCTCTTCTCTCATTATGCGAACGAATCGTTTTTTGCAGAATTATTGTGAAAATGTGAAAATTTTCCAACATTTTCGACGATTTTTCCGAAATTCAAACGCTGAACGTTTCGAGAGATATCGTTGGTAGTGAATTAAAATGTTTTTATGCAATGAAACTCGAGAAGGTGTTGATATTTGAATTGCCAATTGTAGTATATTATTGTTGACACGGTTTTTAATACTAATATTGTTGTTTGATATCATTATATGATATTATTATTATTATTGTTGTGGTTGTTGTTGTATATATTACTAATTGAATTGTCGTTATTGCTTTATTATTATTATTATTATTATTATTATTATTATTATTATCACTGTTGTTATTATCCTTATCATATATTCTTATGATATCATTATCATCATCAATATATGTCTACGAGCACTAATTAGCACTCTTATTATCATATTATTAGTATGATCGAACACATGATTATTTTTGCTCGTTAGGGACCCGAAATGCCACAAAAGGTTCCGTTCACTGGACCCGGAATTGAGGCCAAGTCGGTGAAAACCTCCGAAAAAGGGAGGTGCAGAAATGGGTGTGCTTCGGCGAGTGAGGTGTCGTTCTCACGTTATATCGTCTTCTTTCCCCTTCTCATTTGAACATTTCGTTTAAATTTATCATCCAATTCTCGCGATTATAACTTTTGAAGTGCTATAATATTACATAATCTTAATCTGTATTATCCGATAAAAATAAATGTTCATATCGTAATGAATGATAACCGTTGGACTAGTCGAATAACACAGTGGATTCCAAGAGGAGTGAAGAGGCCCCTGGGCAGGCCACGTACAAGATGGGATGAAGCATTGGTCAGAGTGTTTGGTCAAAAATGGAAAAGGTCTGCACAACATAGACAAAACATGGAAATCGGTTGACCAACGCTCACATCGAGAGCGAAGACAGCTCGCTAGGTCATCTTAATGAATTGATTCACTTCGTATAGAATGGCGATTGCATTGTAGCAGTTGAATTGTGAATTTATTGATGAACTTCATCAGGTATTTTTACGGTATATTATATTATCAAAATCATAAATCGCAGCAGTAAATAATGTTGTTGACAAAATATTACTTGCGCAATTCCAAGATAGGCAAGTGATTCTAAAACATGTTCCTGAGGATGGATGGCATAAGTCCTCAGAGTAGACAGCAACAATCATATCAAATCATCACCATTCGGTTGCGAGGAAAGCCTTCCCAGTTTAAAGAAAGCAATTGAAAACTATTGATTCTCCAAATGGAGTTTGTGGAATTTTTTGAATAGTAATATAGTTTTATTGACAAAGTATTACCAGCACAAATAGAGATGGTTATTTACAAAGTTCAACGTTTCGGCGTTATGCCATCTTCAGGAACACGTTGTTGAATCACTGACGGTTGTCGTACGCATTCGTTGGACAGATCCAGGGTCAGGGATTAGGGGCAGTAGGTAGGGGATTATCAATGAAACGATTGGAGATTATAACAACTGTGAAATTTTTCAGTAAATTGAAAAATTATCCGAAAATTTGACATGAGTACACGAGCAGAACACCACATCGGCAATTGGAACGTTGCGGGTTCAAGAAGAATGGTGTTTATCTGATTTATACCAGTATCGTTTATTATCACTAATCAGTGGTATTGACTAAAAAATGAAATGTACAGCAATCATGAGCCTCATTCTTCTCTAAATATCAGTATGTCTTGTTAGTGCTAGAAAGGTGTATTGGTTCGAATTTTATCGGTGTGTTTAGACAATATTGGAGCAGCATTCGGATTATTCGAGTGAAACTTATATCTGATGCTGTCAGTGAATGTGTAGCTGTCTTGCCGGCGTTCACTCTGATGGAATATTCATGTTGTGTTCAGTGGAATTGCTCACCCTCATCTTATTGATACGCTTGTAACGATTAATTACTTCGTATAAGAGTATTATAGAATCCACAAAAATGAACTCTATCGTTTTTAATGATATTGGTACACCACTCGGTTTCAAGCAAAACTTTCATCCGCGAACGGGAAACTTTCCTTCGCGTTCGCGTAGGAAAGTTTTGCTTGAAACCAAGTGGTGTACCAATATCATTAATGTTGTGAGCGTGAGCCAGCAGGCTATGATCCGGCTTGTATCTATTATCCAATTATCTGTATCGTTTTTGTGATATTGCATAAGTGAATTTGCGTTTAGGCATTTTGAATAAATTGCCTGGATTATCTGGATTGGCAAGCAGGCTATCAAACGTTTCTAACATTGCCTGCCACAATGCTCGCGTTTCCGTGCTGCGCATTGTTTTAGCTTCAGTTTACGCCACCCAGCTGGCTAGGCGAGCAGACCAACCGAGTAAGTAATTAGTCGCCGTGAATAATTTGCATAATTAAACGCAGTCAAATACCAATTCAATAAATAATCATTACTCTAATAAAATAAATAAATATTCTTCCGATCGCTCACTGCGATTGACCAAACAACTACTCAATGTACAAGTAATTAAGTAATAATTTTGAATAAATTAGGCAAGAATTTGTATAAGCCGTTCGTAATGTTGCTGCAGTGTTAATTATTCACTATCAGTGAAATATGTTTGCTCTCATAATCAGTTGAAATTCAGCAAAATAATTCTTCTGGCCATTGCAATGGATTACTGCGAGCAATGAAAGTGAGTTGAACCGGTACAAGGCATCATCCGATTCATGGACTCGTCTGTGAAGGATGATGTTGAGATAAACCAGTGATCTTTTGTTTATCGTTTACCGTTTCATGTATGTCTCTCTATAGTGCTTTGCATGTCGTGTGTTCTCTGTCCACCGTTGGCAACTCGTAACCGTTGTTTTGTGATCAGCTAATCTCAGTGGGGTTGGTAACAGAAGCCAAATTGCACTTTTGAAGCGACGCGGTCAGGTAGAGCACAGAAAAAAGAGATCCAATAGGGCGGATTAATTCATCGATGGGGCACAGGAATTTGACGTATTTAAAGGCTACACCTGACCTGAATGTGTACATGAGGTGTCATTGGGAAGAGAAATGAATTTTCCACGTTCAGACAAAGACTGGCTACAAGAATTGGCTCATTTATGGAGCAGTAAAAGTTTAACCAGGGAAGTTTCAATCGAATAAAAGTGATGTGATCAACTGAAGTGGAAAAAGTGTCGGAACAGAGATTTGATCGGTCAATGCCAAGTAATTCATTGAAAAGATGAATTCTCTACAAGCACAGAAGGTTTCAGGAAAATTCATCATTCAGTTTTCGAAATTGTAACTTAAAAAGAACCTTCATGAGGAGAAATAATGCCTTTGCAAGCGATCGAAATGGAAAAAGTGCTGGAACAGAAATTTGGTCGGTCAATGCCAAGTAGTCCATTGGAAAAAGAATTGAATTCTCTACAAGCACAGAAGGTAATCGCAGATCTCTCGATTAGTATAATTTAATCTTTCTTTATTTCTTTCTTTCAATTGAATCAAATTGTAATTACTTCGACTTACATTCATTATGAAGTATCATTATGTTCCATTACCTTTTGTTTTATTTTCAGTGATATTTGCTTTTGTTTACAGATTTTTCATAATACTATCATGTTTTCATGCAATGCTCATTGGTATTTTTTATTGTTGTGGGTTTAAAGCGTGTATATTTAATTTGAAATAATTCGTGATGGTTATTATGCATTTGAAAAAATGTTGCAGTATATTATGTAAGTAATGTTGTAGACAGTAATGATGTAAATGAGTATTATGAAAGATTTTTAATAAATAAAGATGAATAGTAATAACTTGTGTGGTGTTACATGGAAATAAAATATCAAAATTATCGAAAAAGGAGCAAAAAACTTCTCCGCTAAAAATCTCACAAAAATCCTTACCTAATAACCCTTTACTATCTCAAAATCCGCAATTTCGACATATCATATCTCAGCTTAGGAAAAACATTTTGAGACGCTCAGAACGGTTTTAAAATGGCTTTGGCTGTCTGAACAACAATATCACAAGGAGAACTCCGATCCACCAACAGACACTTAAAAACCGCGAAAATCGTCATTTCAGAATTTTCGGCCAATGGATTTATTTTTTAAAGTATCACAAATTTGGCATCAATCGAGTTGGAATGAGGCACTGCACGCAGTGAAATATGAATAAATTCACTAGTTGTTGCCATTCTTGTGTTCTGATCGCAAAATGTGTCACTACCCGATTTCTAAGCACCATCATAGCGAAATCTTCCGTCCAATTTCTCAGAAAAAACCAAAAAAACGAAACAATTACAACATTGTGTTCCACTCTTCTTTTGGAGGGTTTTTCTGACCTCACTTATCTCACGCAGCAATAATTCTATACTTTTCTTTGTACACTCGTCAAGCTGAACCGATTGGTACCTATCTTATCGTAAAAAATTATCTCATTAGAAACTTCACAAAGCCCTGACCATACATATCTATTATGATCCGCATTGTCGAGAAATTATGTGTTTCTACTGGCTGCTGGATGGAGTGACCTGAGATTCCAAAAGCTTCTACTAGCGAAGTGAATGAAATGACGTTCGGCTTGAGCATTACAGTTGGAAACAGGAGCATGCATGTACATTTACCATTACAGTTGCCATGTACATTACCGTTACATTTACCATGTACTTGAGCACTTACCATTGCAGTTACCACCGTTCTTGCGTGGTTATTCACGAATATCCTCACTCAGATAGTAGGAAAGAAGAGCATGCACGAACATTCAGAAGCGCTGACTGAATACTATTGAAGATTTCGATACGAAGCATGACTCACGGCTGCCGGAGGGAAATGTAGAGGGTTTTTCCGAAATTGTATGCTCTCCACAGAAGAAAAAAATTAAACATAAGTCACAGACAGCAACCTTTTCTGTGCATATTACTAAATCTCAAACAGTGACGCTCATTATAACCTACTGACCTCATCGTAGGATTTACGCTAACATGCATTACACGCCATACCACGAATGCCCTACTTGCTTTGCAATTCCTATCCTATGCTAAATGATTAAATGTCTTTCATAAACTCCGTCTCCTTCCGAGAGGATCTATCACCTTATTCGAGAATTCTTGTTCTTTTGTCATATCATCATGATCTTCGAAAGAAGCTAATTCATTGCTCGACAACTGTCTCACTATGCTTATGTTATGTGTGCGATCTTCCCATGAGATGTTCCTCAATTCATGATTACTCATTTCAGTTACATTTTGCTGAATCACTAACATCGTTTTGCATTAGTAGACATTCTGAGTGCCTTCTAACATCATTACTTCAAGAAGCCTTTGAATTTCAAGTTCTTAGTCTCCAACTGCGACGTAAACAATCCTAGAACCTACATTGTACTTGAATCCACTCAAACCTATCGTCACAACAGTTGCTGTCATAACAATCCTAAACTCGACAGATCCTGACGACTCGTTGATCCTTTCAGGCGATTTCGGTGTAACGTATGGTAACACGTGGAAAACATTTAATACAGCTGTCGCGCCACGCACCGTTCACATTTTCAAATTTATCCAAATCTCAGCAAAGTTATGAGCTTACATCCAGGCAAGAGCTTCAGATTTGAGCCTGTCCTTATCATGTGACGTCCAATCGCACCCGGATAATTTGTGCAGGGTGCTCTACGCATTTTGCGATTCTGTCTCAATCATGGATTGCCACTAAATCATGCCTAGCAATACTTCCCCTCATTGTGCCTGGTGCGACAGCATAAAGAACACGGTACTGAACAACGACAGGATGAACAAAGTGATGAAGGCACGAAAACACGAAATAATCATGGCAACGGGACAATCAAATAAGTTGTCATAAACAACAATTAACATCATCAAATTATCATTCCTCAACTTATCATCTGAGTGCTCAAATTATGAAATATGAGAAAATTTCACAATATAACCCCAAAAATGCTGTCTCAGAAACACCTTATTGAGGACACACATATCAACTCATTCCAAGCCTGAGAATACCTTATGTTAGCGGTCAAGAGAAAGTTCTAACCTCTATGCGCAGCCCAAACCGCAGTCATCCAGTTCAACCCTGGCCCGGGATATAAGCTCTCGGAAGTGGTCCACTATTACGAACAGAGGCGATGACTTTAAAATTTGATGATATTCAAACATTTCCTCGTTAACAAACTGGAAAACCCACAATGCTTCACATCCCATTTAAATGGATTTCTCAAACTTATCAAGTGCCTTACTAGCGCTAATGATGGACAATAGCTGCACTGGCATGGGAGATAAGGATTGCACCATAGAAGTGTATGAATGCCGTCATGACACTAGCTAATAGATAAGCTTCGGCGAGTAACCACAAACACCTGAGACTTCGAGTCACCAATCAGCGACTCGACTCTACAGGTGAGCGGTCCAGGCGAACTTTCCAGACCTACCATTAACTTCATGAGACGATTCATACCCTACGTTAGTGAAACTCAAGTTTTAGGGAATATTTCCTTCATTTGATATGCCAGTACAGCCATTATCAACACCTGATGATAGCTCTCCCAGAAACTAACTAATACGTTATTTTCAATTCGATAACTTTAGACCATTCGAGTGAATTGTATGAGGTTATCGAGTATCTCAGTAGCACAAGTGATGAATGATAACTACACTGGCAATGGACATAAGGAAATCATCATAGAATTGTATGAATGCCATCATGACACTAGCTAATAGATAAGCTTCGGCGAGTAACCACAAACACCTGAGACTTCGAGTCACCAGTCAGCGACTCGACTCTACAGGATGAGTGGTCCAGGCGAACTTTCCAGACCTACCGCTAACTTCATAAGGCGATTCATACCCTACGTTAGTGAAACTCAAGTTTTAGGGAATATTTTCTTCATTTGATATGCCAGTACAGCCATTATCAACACCTGATGATAGCTCTCCCAGAAACTAACTAATACGTTATTTTCAATTCGATAACTTTAGACCATTCGAGTGAATTGTATGAGGTTATCGAGTATCTCAGTAGCACAAGTGATGAATGATAACTACACTGGCAATGGACATAAGGAAATCATCATAGAATTGTATGAATGCCATCATGACACTAGCTAATAGATAAGCTTCGGCGAGTAACCACAAACACCTGAGACTTCGAGTCACCAGTCAGCGACTCGACTCTACAGGATGAGTGGTCCAGGCGAACTTTCCAGACCTACCGCTAACTTCATAAGGCGATTCATACCCTACGTTAGTGAAACTCAAGTTTTAGGGAATATTTTCTTCATTTGATATGCCAGTACAGCCATTATCAACACCTGATGATAGCTCTCCCAGAAACTAACTAATACGTTATTTTCAATTCGATAACTTTAGACCATTCGAGTGAATTGTATGAGGTTATCGAGTATCTCAGTAGCACAAGTGATGAATGATAACTACACTGGCAATGGACATAAGGAAATCATCATAGAATTGTATGAATGCCATCATGACACTAGCTAATAGATAAGCTTCGGCGAGTAACCACAAACACCTGAGACTTCGAGTCACCATTCAGCGACTCGACTCTACAGGTGAGCGGTCCAGGCGAACTTTCCAGACCTACCGCTAACTTCATGAGACGATTCATACCCTACGTTCATGAAACTCAGTTTTATAGGGATAGTTTTCTTGTTTCATATGCCAGTGCAACTATTATCAGCCCCAGTGGCAACTCTTCTCGCAACAAACTACATATTCTTTGATGTGACACCTCTAAATATAAGGAGAGACCAATTTCGAGAGCTTTTTCTCAGCCATGACATGACTAGGATACTGCGTCAGGTTGTGCATGGAGAGCTAATTACTCCTCTAAACCACATGCTAATATGACTCACAGTAATGTTGAACTAACACTTGACTAAGCAAAGTCGAAGCCCTAATGAATTTCGAGTCAAGTCGCTACACCAACTCAAGTCAACACGTAATGAATTTCAGGTCAAGTCATTTCAAGATTTTGGCTCATTCAGCTTATAATACAGTCTCAGTGAAGTTAAGTCAAGTCAAAGTTGTGACTATGTTTAATCAAATTAAGTTAAGCTGAAACAGCTACCTCAATACACATCAGCAATTGTGCTAGCCTCATATCTATGCTAGAGTCCAACACAGATTCACGTAATGGAGTCCACATTGGGGATGGGGGAGGTGGGTAATGGTGGGGTGCACAAACTGAAAAAAATTTCCATCAGGTGGGATGGGCCATATCTATAGCCAGTCCAATTCCCTACCTCTGGCTCCGGAGTTAAGCGGGTCGTTACGTGCCGCATCCCTCCTTCGCCCTACCCACATCCCGTATAAAAACGTTTACAATATTCACAATAACAACGAATGTGCAAAATGAATAAATAAATAAATAAATAATGAAAGCATACATGATAATTTGTGGCAATATACATGAATATATACATCACATGTAATGTACAATTCAGTTAATTCAGAACATTAACGAATAAATAGAAAGCTAAATTCAATAGGTAATAATCTGAGTCAGAGTTTACAATATTTTTCCTTTAATATCAAATTGTTTTAAATGACCTAAACTTTGCAACATTTGACAATACAGTGACAATAACAATAATACATAGCAATGATGGTAACGTAACGCAAATAACATCAACAGTTCAATTAAAAACTACTAAAAAATCCCCCCAGTTAAAAAATATGAAGCATCATTTATACCTTCACAAATTTATCATCGACAATAATAACATTGAACAATACACTGTAATATTTGTCACTGTATTGTCATCTATACTTAATTGTTCTCATAATAATCACAATAATTAATTATTCACAATAATCATAAATGAATTAAAGAAAAAAAGAATGAAGTGATTAAAAAAGTGGTCACTGACCACGACTGAATTTTATTCTGTGTCCCTAAGTACAAGTTTGAAACTACTAACCTGACGCTTCTTTGCGCCACGGTGTAATATTTGTTGCATATTGTTGAATAATATTGTTGAGCTTGTTGAATTGAATATTTGTTGAGTTGTTGATTGCTGTTGTTTTGATTTGATATATCCAGGCGATATTGTTGACTATTGATCCACCCACGGGATATTGAATTAATAACGCCAAGCCTGTTGATTGCCGTCGACCCATCACCATCGGTTGCCGTCTCTCGTCATCCGGTTAGAACGATCAGCGTGCGACTTTACCTGGAATTAGATGACGGTTTATATCAACATCTCTATCAATATTATGTCTGCTATCACACAACTGTTTTATACACCAACCCATCTAACAGAGAATATTCACACAATACCCATATATGAAGAATATACGACACATTTCTGCCAGATCAAGAGGAATTAAGAAGATTGATTGACAATAAAGTCATTTCATATCACCAACAAACAAATTAAACCACCACAGAAATGATTTAATTCCTCACCTTTGATCCGAGATGATGACCAGTGACAGTGTCCTTGAAACTGCCAGTCCAGTCTCGATCACCTCTGATCTGGAACAGTATTAAATGATTAGTTCGTAGTTTTCCTCAAGTTCACATCAATACAATCCGAGCGATCAACCTAACAAGCGATATGATACTAAAAACAAGAAAAATTGGAAGATTATGTGATCTCAAAATATCTAAGGCGCAATTCTGAATTGCACGAGAAAATACATGAGCAAACTAAAAGCATGAATAACATATACAAAAATATGTTACGCACCACAACTGCACCGCACAGAACCTTTAAATCAATACTGAATGAGCGAAATAAATGAATACTGAATGAACAAGGCAATCAATCATAACGATATGATCTGTGGTGATCAATTGGTATAGAACCATTTACAGATCATAGAATACACATTATGATCACA
>JAPYMA010000112.1:0-45684 GCA_035041965.1 Anisakis pegreffii | reverse complement strand
AAACTCAAACCAAATTCAAACGGATCAGGCTAAAATACAGCCGCCGCTTGCTTACTTTACTAGAACCGAATCCATACAAGCTAACAGTTGGATCTGTCTCCCGCTGGATCTCCCTTAGGTCCATCTTTTGTGTTGTTTTTGGTGTTGCTTCTGTCTGATCACGTTATCTTGTCTCATTTCGATTTCTTGTTCCTATCTCACTATGGCTCAGCTGATCACTAATTTCAAATAAAGCTAATTATTCTTTCATATGGCTTCTGTGTGTAGTGTTGATATATGCTCAAATGTGTGCATATGATGTTAGTTAACGATGAAGATATCGCTCGTCGTTCAAAACAGATAGCTCATTTGCATATTCAAATTTGAATTGCAGACGCTTTACGTGTGTAATTTGTGTTGTTGGTGGAAACGTTTTATTTGATGTTTTCAATGTGTTATATAGTTGTTCCTGTTGGTCATCGTATTGTATGTATGTGCTATTCTACATCGTTATTATTTATTGCATAGCATATTTGTTTAGTTAGGCTTCGAATGTCATTTCCCATTAGCCGTAAGTAGCATAGTCAGAGCCAACCAATAGCTGATTTATCGCTACGAACGGATTCGAGCAAATAAATCATCCATCAAAACAGTACCGACTCAAATGGTCACTCAATTCCTCACATGGTCAATCTAATGGTCATTCTGCTAGCCACTTCCACAGTCATCCCGTTGATATTTCGTCCACTTGTTTGACTAGCAATCATGCTCTATCACATTCAATTCATGTCTACAATATAAACATGCATAATGTCTGCATGTGTTTCTCTTTGCTGTGCTCATGTGCACAGTATACAGTTGATTCACCAATACCTCTGACCATATGACCATTAAAAGACTTAGTTATCGTGTAGCATTGCATATTTGAATGTAGACGATTGCAAAAAGGATAGCAAAAACGTGCGTGTCTGAAACTGCCGTTGGATTCAAGATGTGAATCTGTGAAGAATGTGAAGAGGCCTTCAGAAACCGAAATCTTCCAGCAAATTTTCAGATATTCTCACATGCTCAAGTTTTTTGATGCTATCAGTGACAGCTGATTTCGATATGATATCAGCTGGAAAGGTATCTATGACGTTAAAGCAACTCTTTGGTTTGTTAAGTTACCAGCTAAATATGCAGTCCAACCGAAAAGATCTCATGAAAGCCAGATTTCATTTTGATTTGAACTTCAGATCAAATGTTTTGCTGTGTTTACATGATCCATCTCGATAATTCATCTCGATAATAGGGTGATAAAATTTTATGAGCTATCTGAGTATCGGAGAAGTCAAAGAAATTTTCAAATTTAACATTCGATCCGTTCCAATTTGGAGTCATAATTTTACACCATCACTACGAACACGTCTGTTCAATAAAAGAGCTATAAAATGATCTTATGTGCCCTATTGAGTTCATCATACACCACGGAAGATATTAATGGCACATTCAAATATGTGGTCGGTGAACGGAGAACGATAAAGCTGCATTAGGAGAATATTAATGATGATTTGATTATACTGATGGTTTGAAAATATGACCAAATACAGTCATTAAAACGGAAGTATTCGTATGAGATGGTGATATGAAATAGACATATCAATAGATTAATATGAGATAGATAAATAGACGATCGATACGAGATCAATGGTGATAGAGGATTATTAATCGCTTATTATCATAAGTGATCAGTGGTGTTGCTTCAGGGAAAGGAAACTAACAATAAAATTACTGAGAAATGTTTGAGAAACAAGTTATTAGTATTGGTATTCGTTGACATAGCAGCAGCATCAAATCATAAAGAGCAACAAATCAAGTGATCTTAACGCAAATCAATGCGACATTGTCGCACATTGTTTAGATAGCGAATAAGATAACGATGATAGTTTTACGATAATTTCCACTGATTACTTCACACACGTACACATCATATTTTATCCAATTGTCATCCAAATTTATGATTAGATTAACTCTGAGAATACGTGCTAAGTGCACAAACACCCATACAAGTAAAATATACAATCAGTAATAGAATTTTTGGAATTTCTGCGATCCACGTCCCAAATGCACAGTGCCAAAGGAATTTTCTTTGTGTGGATAAGTCCATTTTTTCCTCCTTATATGGACGACTGACAATGTGATCTACTATGGAGGAGATTTGATCGTCAGAGATAAACTGTTAATTTTAAGGTTTAAAGTTAAGGAAGATGGTTATTATGAATAAACTGTTTTATCAGATAAACAATTATCGATGACAAATCATTCAACTGAAGGTAAAGGCGATCACAATTTAAATGAATCTTCACTCATTTTCAGCGATATATCTTCTGCAAGTTCATGCGTCATTAGAAAGCATCAGAATTTCAAATTGTTCATAATGATCGTAGGTAATTAAAACTCTAATCATCCTCTGCTTTACTTCAATGTTTTGAGCAATAACTGAAGAAAGGCGATCACAGCAATTGTATTCGACGTAATTCAGAGTCAGAGCCACATCGTAATTACAGTAATTAGCGTGTAATCATCTTTGCACATTTTAAGTTGTTTCTTTTTGAATTTTCACCCTGTAATCTCAAATCTCAATTCGTTTTCGCTCTTTAACCATAGATTTTCTTCACTGTTCATCTGTCGTATATTCGATCAACACTACGATCACGAATGGTAGTTACTGTTGTTGCTTTTCCAGTTAGTTCAGAGCAATTTAAATGAAGTTTCAAAATTTCACATTGTTTATTCCTTTCTTCTTCATCTCCGTTTATAAAGACAGTACATAATGTTTCATCTTTTCTTTTAATTTCAAGAACTCGAAATTTTTTGACTTTTCAATGTGTTTTGCGATATTTCTTCAATCTCTTTTAATTGTAACGTACCAACAATATGTAGTGATATGAATAACAATAGTAACAACATAACAACATCATAAAAACAACGATCTGCAAATGAGACAGCATAAGGAACATATGGTAACTGTATATGCTATTGAAAAAACAATGAAAGGTGAGTAATAATTTGCTTAGATATCGACTAAAACTGTTGAGTCTCTTGAGGACTTATCTCCTTCTCGTAGATCAAAGAAAATAGCTGAGACAGATTGGTTCTTTCAAAATCACTCCGCCAAGTAACAGTAAAACATTCTACAACTGCTCCATGCTTTTAGAACCTCTAAATGAATAATTCTGGTGATACTTCAATACTTTAAGTGATTACTTACTTATAGAGCAGATTCGTTGAAATTTTTTTGTCTTAAACTTACCTGCTTTTAAAATTTCCAGCAAATACTAAAATATTTGGACGGAACTATCTTAAATAATGATCAATAAAATAGAAAAATTTTCAAAAAACATTACAAACAATTTCGAATCGTGATCAATTAAACAAACAACGACAGTGATGAAATTCCCGCAGCAAATGACAAATCCTTTCTGATGGCTATCGTCGGATTAGACGAGAATGAGGAGTTATGACCGCAGGGAAGATGGTATTTACCACCTGGTAGGGCAATTGAGTGTTTCTTTGAATTCGGTTTCGGCTATCAAAACAGATGGATAACGAAAAACAACATTTGCACAAGAACAAACACGAAAACAATCCATCATCAACAGTCCGTTCGTTTTTCACATCCGGGGACTCGCCATTTCGCAAACGATTATTTCGAAAGACTTTGAATTTCACTCGCACATAGGATCAAACATTCCACCAAAATTTCACGAAAGAACATGAAAGATTTCACAACATACACTGAATATTTCACAAACGGTTTGCACAATCTAGTAAATTAATGAGAGAATAAGAGGAAGAGATCAAAACTTTCACTCTAAATAGGCAAAAGGTGAAAAATTTTCACAGAATTCTTGGAGAAATGATTGAAAACGCTACTACTTTAATTGCAATATCATAAACAATAAACTTTACATGTAATAAAAATGTTACATTCGTTTCGTGTATATTCTATTCTTTTCGCTTATACACAACAAAATATTAACATATGAACAAACAGTTCAGTTATTTTATGGATATGGATATGGATATGTACTAAAATTGACACAAAATGCGAGAATCAGATTGAATTTTGAGGTGCTTTTGAACAGATTGTATATTGGAGAGTGGCAGCCATTTCACGACACATTCCTGATGGATCGTTTTCGATCACGTAGACTGTGTAAGCCAACCATTCGTTTACTGATCCTGCAACAGGGATTGGTATTACTGCTATCACCGCTGGCATTATTATCACTGTTGTATGTATTATTATCATTGAAAATTATCAGTGATATGAACAAAATGTACCGGTAAATAGCGTGAAGAAAACATCATCCGGTAAAGCGCGACAGATAGCATCGTAGCAAAGTAGAACAGCTAATCGAACACTTGCATCCTCATGCGAGATCAGTTCTCTCACGCAAACTTCAAGCCACCTGCAAGGATAACGAACACAATAGCATTTATACCATCTCATCATAGCTTATGATACACTATAAATATTGTAATACGCTTGGAGATTAGAAAAATCAAAATTTTTCCTTTAAAATGCGAGGAATGAACTAAAATTTTCAACTACGATTGATTATACGAGAGATAACTTTCTGCAACAGTCAGTGGATATGAGCTGATGAATTTTGCCTTTGAAATCAAGTGAACTCAGAGCACTCACATCGCTAATCTTGGAGCATTGAGGCAATTTCGTGCACATTGCATGAGATGAGCAGCCGTAGTGAGTATTTTGGCCAACAGACTGCTATCCTCTTTCTGAAAATGTTTCAGTTTCACTACTAAATGGCGATAGTCTGAAAGAACAATCCCAATTGAAAACAACTAATGAAGACCCTAAGATCCAGGTGTTCTCTGTATTGGTTGATTGCGAGCAGAGGCCTAAGAAATCCAACAGCATGTTCTCCGAAACGATTCTTCTGCGGTGTTGACGTGGACGACGAAGCCTTCTGGCTAGTGAACCGACGAGTCTTCTTCTCGAGTCGTTCCTCAATGACACCACGCCAATCGCTCGATGGTGCAGCTGAAAATTTTTGTTTTGCGGTGCAAATAGACTGATTTTCCTTGAGAGGACATACTGAATCTTCATATATGATTTCAATCGGATATGAAAGTTTTCAAGTTTACCGAGTGAATTTGATGAATTATTTTGTTGAATATTCAAATGCCACTTACTTTCGTTGCTAATTTCTGGGATATCATGCGTTTTTGATTGTCTTTGTTGTTGCCTCCTATTGGTGGGATCAGTGGATAGGTCAGTAACCCTAGCGGATGCATTATCCACCGTTGAGAGTTGAGTGGCTGATTCAGCCAGACAATTCAATATCAAATAACGATAACACATCGGAGACCTACAAATGACAAAATGAAAATTCTCCATATCTAATGAAATTTCCAGTATTTCCAGAATTTCTTCAGACTTCAAACAGGCACTCTCACCTTCTTGAATACATGAGATCGATTAACATTGGCGCTAGATGAGGACTCATCACCAGGCACGAAACGATTATTTCGAACTTTCGTTCCTGAAAACATAAATTTCTGAACTGTTCACTTATGTGATAGCATTTTTTCTCAAGAGAATATCACTTGATAAACTGGAAAGTTTTAGAAATTTGATCGAATACGGTCAAACAGAACAATGAACGCACCTCAAATTTCACCGTACTGAATCGATCTTCTAAGAAAACCATTTTGGTTACAAGTTCCTCTGCAATATCATCGTAACCTAACGCACGTTTCCTGAAAACGAACCAATTACCTCTGCAATTCTTCATGCAGATTTCTCCTACCAGTTCAGTGTCGTACGATTCAGCTGATGAAAGGATACGATGAAAATTTGTCTGATAAATACCAAAATAATCACTGAAGTTATCGGGAATTTGAGAAATTTGCAAATTTTTAAGAATAGACTGATATTTTATAGCTTGGAAAGGTAGTAGGAGGACCTTATGAACTGATTAAGAACTCCAAAGGCTGCTTCAAATTTAGCACAGTTCTCATTTGCGCCCAGTGCATCCATGCAATCTCGAATGTAATAAGGTGCTGGTTCAGGCTTCTCGAAGGTCTCTTCGTCTTCATCACCTGATTGTTTCTGAAGTAAATCGAATAGATGTATAAAAACTAATAGTTATCTGATTTTAATCAAACAGAATTACGATCATCAAATAATTGAGGAAAACTAAGAAAAGCTGCAAAAAGCACGAACTTTTTCACTGAGATTCAGTTCTTGTTCAGGGATTTGGTATGACGGAAAATCATCATCGTCATCACTATCCAACTGCGATGGTGGTGCTCCTTTTGTGCTCAGTTTTTCCAAATTCCTCGACAATTTCTCTAAAGAATTTTCATTTTTCTCATTGTTCAAATTGTTGTTTTTCATGGCTTCGTTGTTTGCTTCAGCTGATTTAGATAACACTTCCAATTGATCTTCATCAACAATCGCTCGCAGATCGACCAATTCTTGTCCCATTTCAGGTGTGATGTCAAATTTTAAATCATGACCGAACGATAACCATTCCGTGAGTTTTTCTGCAAACAAAACTGTATCGAATCTAATTCATTGAACAATGACAGATGAGTTAAGATAGAGGTATGCTATAGGGTAGATACGCTATCAATAGAAATGAATAGTACTAAATTCAGCAGCTTTCATGATGATACTCAAAACTTTGCAAATGATCTTATAAGAGGTTTCGGGGAAACGTGAATGTTTACAGCAATAAAGTGATAATTATCTGAATAACAATAATCACAACAAAGCAAGATCACTTGAATAATTGAAAATTGAAATGAAATTCTTGAAATCATGAATAATTGAAATTCTTGCCATAATCAATATAAATAGGTACCTGTAATGAACAAACCACGAATTTTACGTCTTGTATCACTCGATTTCAAATGATACTGAGTTCCATTCAGCAACCATTCCTCAGCTAACCATTTCATTCCCTTTCTCACTTCATCTCTATAAGTTTTTTATTTTCATAGAGGGCATATAAATGAGAATATGAGATGTAGCTTTTCAACAGTTAATTTTGAACTAGAAAATAGCGCGAAGTAGCTAAAATGTACTAAATGATATAAAGATCAAAAAATCAGAGAGATAATGATCTGAATTTCCAATTGCAAATGGCTGACTGATTTGGTTTTTGAGGAGATCAAGGACGTGCTAATTAAACCAGCGATTATATTCTCTATGATTCGTATAAATTACAACTGGATAATATTGTATTAGCACAATTTAAAGCTAATCAGTGATGAGATCAGTGCTACTGATCACAGCTCATTTCATTCTTCAATGCTTTAAAGTATTACTTTGCATACTTGACGAAACACACCAGAGCGCATTCGATATAAGTTAACTGTTCGTCTGAAGAGTGAAGTAGATGTGACTTTTGTGACCAGACTTTTAACAACCGAATTGCTGTTTCGATATACAAATTCACCCAGACCTTTCGAGCTGAAAACTGCTTGCTGCTGTTTTAGTTATACTATTAGATGATTAGATGTTTATTCAGCTATTTAAAGTGAACTCTTGAAAAGTTGATTGCTAACAATATTCCAGTTGAAAAAGTGCTGAAATTTCAAAAGTCAAAAAACTTTAACTGCATTTCATTTTAAGATGGGAAGCCTTTGATTATGGCTTCGATCGTCTATAATTAAGACTGTCTAAGACCATGGAAAACAACCACATATGTGTATATACGGGAAATTCTCTGTATGTATGAAAAATCAGCGGTTACAATCTCTATCATTCGTGGTATCATAAACATTTCAGAAGCCCCACAAAAGTAGATAGCTAGACATGATCTGTTGCACCGGAAATAATTATATATGAGTGTTCATCATGCATAGTTTGTATCATTTTCGGTATTTAACACATAACAGAAATCTTTTCTTAGAAGCGAAACCTTCAGTAGATGTGTGCTCCTCAATGAAGACATTGATACATTGAACCAGTTTGATTGGCACATTCTGCTCGGGTGAGAATACTTTATTCACGAGCATTTCTTCGAATAAATACTTCTTGAAGGGATCGTGTCGCACCTCGTCACTCAAAACTCTCTTCAAAATGCAGATTTATAGAATCGATTAAATTCTTCAATTCGCTGCATCGAAAAAGATCGAAATGCATTAGTTAACTTGTTTCAACTGAATTCAATTAACTGGTAATCCAAAGTGATATTAAGATTTTGGAGGATTTTTGGAATACGATCATTTTTTGTCACAAAACAACAAACTTTCAGCATCTTTCCGTCTGGAACGGCCAAAACTATTTGCAGAATAGCGCTTCGACCCGGTAAAAAACCATCCATGATCGCTTCGCTCAGAAGACGGCAATTGAGTCGTTCCCAAATCGCACTTTGCGCATGATGTTCGCCGCTACCAAGCCATTTGATCAACTCATCGAAAGTCTGAGATTTTAAATCATTCAAAAAGGAATTTTAAGACTGAGTTCTTCGATAATGTTGACTGTTCAGAGATAATGAGTCAGACGTGAGATATATCAAAGTTTTTTTTTTGAAATTCAACTCAAAACAACAGATTATGATGGCTTCACTGAACGAATAAAATTTTCTTTTTTTGAAGTATACTTCGACTTTTCGACGGTTTTGATAGATTACTTGGCTACCGTAAGCTCATGTTTGCCCAGTAATATATGAACTTTTTTGCATCATTCGATCCAGCTGGATCTCCTCATTCAGACTAACATATATTTTGCCGAGCGATTTTGCTTTCCTGAGGAGTTATAGCCATTTAATTAGATCTATCTCAATCAAATAGCGCAATAGCGCTCATTCATACAAATTGATCACAATAGAGCAATATTTGGGCATGATGCAAACAAGTACCACCTGAGGGGATCCTCTAAAGAGATGAGGTATCAGTGCAGCAATAAATTGCATATTTGTATCCGAAGCGTTCGCAATTCGTTCCTTTGCCGTCAGTACACCGTTTTTCACTGTTTTTAAGATACGTTTCCAGTGATTCGTTAGAAACACCAAATGAACATCATCTTTGCTGGACGTCTGAAAATATGCACAGAAATCACAATTTTTTGGTGGCTTAGACAGCACAGACCTTTTTTGTCAGCTTCTATGATCTTGTCACATTCAGTAGCTACTACCATTTGAACAGAAGAAACTATAAATCCGTAACTTTGCGTACCAGTCCCGAGTTCGGATATATGGACAGTGTGGTATCAGAAAGGAAATGTGATGTAAAAATGGCATTGATAGATCAAATGCAATTCAACTGCACTGATCGGAAAGCTTAATCGTTGTCGTGATTCTGATGGCATGTGTTAGAAGACAAATAAAATGATTCTTTGGATATTTTGTAGGAAAGTGGATTGAATTCGACTGTGTCAGACGATATGAAACAACAGAAGTACCGTGAAGGTGCGAGATTTGCTATTCGCAGTCATATTGTAAACACGATCTTGCAGTTGCCACAATAATCTACCGATTTCATCCACAAACGTGCACCATTCAGCTGAAATATGGCTGGCGATTAGAACTGATTTTGACAGATTTTGTCTTGCCATTTGATATCTTCTGGAACTTTGATTTTGGATTTTGATAAAATCGAAATCCGAAATTTAATCGAGTTTTTGGAATTCCACCATTAAAAAAGTGCGGATTTTCAGCTGATTTATAAGCGTATGGCATCTGATCTTGTGAAGAAATTAGTCAAAACGTGCTGTCATCAGTGTCATCGATGTGCTGTCAACTTACGATCATCAGGTCGCTTATCGAAACTTTTCAGTGTTATTTTTTCAATCGCACACTCTTCAACAGCGTCGAGCAACTCAAAAAATCGGTTCAGATTCGTAAATTTGTCGGCATATTTGACGTTGTTCAACACCACCAATAGGGAGCATGCTGGTGGTGCCATTAGAAATGTTTCAGTCACGAGCTTTCGGAATTCGTTTGCAGTTAGTAAACCTGAAAGGAAAACTGACAAACTCACTGAATCCGAATAGAGAACCTCTGAATTTTCTGAGAGCTTTCGATAGAAACACTTCCGAAAAGTTGTTCATGAATGGGTTTAAATTGGCAGTATGAAACAGCGGCATGAGAAGATAACGGGCGATTTGAGATTAATATTCATTACTGTCAGAAAATGAATGATTCTTCACGGATCTGTTAAAGTATCTTCACTGATCATCATGCATTTAATAGGGCAGAATGTTTCAAATTTAGTCAATTGTGCTTCCAGCTGTTGTCCCGAGAACGGATACTTAGCGATTTTGAACTCTCACGATCAATTTGAATGAACTTGAGATAAGATAGAAATTTGAGATATGACAGATTGTTATGTACCAAAAAACGAGCTGTTCAATTGAAACAACAACGTATTCAGAAGATTTCGTGCGGTCAGCTCTGTCGTTGATGCCATCACCTAAAATGGATTCAATGTCAGCGAAACGAACCTGATATTAGTCAATATAACCAAAATACGAAGAATTGGAGAGAGACAATGAAAGCGCTCATAACTAAAGATAATCCAGTCCACTTTAGTGATACACAAAATCAAATTCACAGAATTGAAATGCTGAAAAAAAGACCCGAAGGAACATAAGCAAGAGATGAGTACAGCTAATACCTGTTGAATGTCAGTAAGTATGCTGATGACGACCGTGCGATCATGCGTTTCGGCTGCATTTGCGATTCGAGTCTTCAATTTTTCACATTCACCGAAATCATTCCAACTTTTCATTTCCGTTTTCAAACAACTGAATTTCATATCTCACTTACAATTAGCACTGAATTCACGTTATTGTTTTATTCTGAATTTATTCACTTTTGCTCTATGCATGTCATTGTATATGTGATCAGGGAAGAACAAATGCAGTAACGCATATAATCTGATAGGGTCATTCCAACAAATAGAAATGAAATACGACAAGTTTCAACGGGTTATTTTAAGTTCTTGTAGCAATGGGTGGAAAAGGCGGGGGAGTTCAAAATATAGAACGATTAGATACTGCTCACAGAAAGGCTTGATCAAACTAGATCTTTGGAGTTGACTTTCAACCTACTACATCAGACGATTCACTGACTATTTTACATCTCACCACAAATCTACGACTACCTTCATAAAGCTCTAATCAGATACAATTCAAAACACTGCCTCGAGCTGGAACTGAACCTAATATTACTTTTATGGAGCATATTGCAGTCGATAACCATTCTTATCGTTGTTATCTCATTCTCTGCACATTGTGTCACTGTGAATCGATTGATCACGGAATCAAATATGTATATTAAGAAGAGATACAATTGCTCTTATAATCATCACCATCGCCGAAGTGATAAACAAGAGGATGATATAATACTTCGCAGATTTTATTCAAAATTTATTTCACAATTTTCACACAGCTCATAAATTAAACTTCACATATACAATGCGTACGTATTTTGGCAGTTTGGCTTTTTTCTTCAAATCGCAAAACAACGAACAAAAAACAGGAAAGTTTATACAATTCATTGCCAAATGAAATTCATGCCAATGAAACAAAAACTTCGAATAACTTAAACTGAAACAGTCAGCAGTTATGACAACAAAAACGAATGAATGAGCAAAACTTATTGATAGTTTCAAGTAAAAATACACCAGCGCGAATCAGATATGCGAGAAATATTCAACACAAAACTGCTCATATTACAGATAAATCCCCACACAAATCATCCGACTGCATCTGAACATATTCCCTGCAATCAACCTATTATTAGTGACCGTAAATAAACTCCGAACAAAACAATAAGATCACAAAACAAGAACGTTAAAATTCACTACGTATGTCAAACATTGCCAGCTCCTTAGTAACTAATCTAACGCTAGGGAAGCGTGCAACTACATCAATCAATGTTTTATACTGAATCTGACATTCGGACAGAAATTTGATGCAAAATTTCGTAGTATTGAAGAGCACTGTGATAGTACTGAGCGATTTTTGGATTCGAGTACATGCCCTATGAATGATATGAATGCATTTGTCTTGTCCTCAAAATGCTATAAGAATTTGCAAGAGCTATTTACGCTTATTGATATTAATCAAATAAAAAGAGAATGAAAATTCAGGTATTCGAGAGATGTGTTCACATTGAAATGTGCCGCAGAAAATTGCAAATCACGATTTTAAGTTACTCATTATCACATGCTAAGTTACGTGCTTTCATAATTCGTGATGAACTGATTCTGTACGAGCTGACCGATATTTGAGACAACATCCGTCCACAATTATGAGTTCAACTATTCTAACTGTAAGATAGATGCAATTGAACAGCGAGCGATCTGAGCTTGCTTCTGAACGAACCTAATCAAGAGTCGTGTTTCCTTTTTCGATGCTTATGTGACGAGTGCGCTCGAGTTTCATTCTTTTGACTGTCTTCATTGATACAATTACTGCTACTATTCAATTCATTCACTTCGGCTAATCTCAGCAACATTTTTGCTTCAATCTGAAAAGAAATTTCAGCATATTTGTTTCAATAAGTTGAAAACACACGTAATTGAAACCACCACTGCTGAATCATAAAATTCAGATGATATATTGAGTGAAATTTTGAAAATGCCAAAAATTGATTACGTGATACTGTTTTCAAAAAAACATCAATCGCAAACCCGTTCACGGAGTCTCCTTTCTTGCTCCTGTAATAGAGTTTGGCGCAGCTTCGCTTCAAGCTTGACCTGGTCACCACCATCAGCACCGTTCTCTTGAGCGATCGTTGTTTCTTTTGATTTTTCTGGTTTTGCCTTTTCTTTGACTTGGTTTCCACTCTCCTCCGAATCCACTTTAGTTTTCGAGTGTCTGATCGTTCTTTCGTCTTGCTCTGGCTTAAAACCACAATTGATTCAAAACAGATTATTGAACACCATCATTATGTGATATCAACTTGACGTAATCTGTACAACCAATAACTCAAATAACAAGAATTAAAAAAATTCCGCACTTTGAGACGACTATTTGATTCTTCAGTCTTTTGCAGTCGTCGTCCATGTTGCCGTGTCGAATCGTCTTCTTTTTCAACATTGTTTTTAGCCAATTTTTCTGCTGCACGCCTTCAAATCAGTATCCTCCTTATAAAACGATCGCTAGTTCATTCACAATTCAGTATTATAATCGATCACAACACTCCGATAAAATGCTTCATGTTTCGCTGAATTCATTCACGAATACACACAAAATAAATCAATTGACAACACCTCTTCGATTCAGTCGTATTTTTCACGCGTAGTTCGTTGTTCATAATTCGTTGCCTTTCCTCTAATCTCATTTCAATTGTTTTCGCCGACAAATGTTTTGTTCTATCGAAATCCACCTGTTAAGCGCCAATCATCGATATTTACTATGATCACCATCAAGCACTTGTATGAACGCTCCATCATATAATATTGTAATTATAACATGAATGAAAACATTCAACAAGCTTTATCCATAAACACCCTCATTCCTCTCATTTTAAATTTTTTCCAAAACAATAATTTCTTTCGATCCCACAATATTCTCCCAGCAAGATAGCCACTAACTAAGCGAGTTCGCTTCACCAACAACGAATAAGAAATCAAAAAGTTGATATAAATGAAACTGAATTGCTTCATTTGAAACAATCGAGTCAATTGGATAGATTCATGACTGTATATTAAAAAGCTTTAGGGTGCAATCTGAATTACTTACGATTAAGTTTACAAAATATTAATAACTTGATCTCATTGCTCTGCAAATGAGATTCTATTCTTAAGCCAGCTATGCGGTTGAATAGAAAAGAATCGTGGATTCAGAAAACGAGTTTTCAGAATAATCGATTCTATGTTACCTTGATCGATGCTTCACACAATCGTCCATCAGGCATTTTCTTCACTAGATTCATATTTCGTAACGCGTTCATCGCACGCATAAACGAAATATACTCCATGAACTGTACGTACGCTTCGAAGTAGATCTCCTGCAGATGCTCTAATTCAACTTGACCATTCAGTATACTGACATCTTTTGAAATTGTTTATTCACTATTTCCAATATCAAATTCCACATCAATTAGTTCCATGCGATGGTTTTTTTGAATTTCATTTCTCATATAAATTAGTTCCATGATTTAGTTGATTTCACTGATCATTTCATTGATCTTCTTTAAATTCATATTCCTCATTATGCGTTTGAATTGATTATGAAATGATTCAAACTAGCATATGGTTCATACGATCCAGTCACTGACCTGTCCAAACGAGAAGCCGCTCACTTGAATACCGGAGATGCTTGATGGCATCTGTTTTCGATATGGATCACATGACGGGATATCAACACAACGTACTCGACCGAATTGCTCGAAGGTCTCTTTCAGTAACTTTTCACTTGGTAATATACTATCTTTTTTGTTGGTGTCCTTAAATTACGAAGACAACTTGGATGATGTGAATAAAACTTGATTTTCGCTGAAGTACCACAGAATATTTTTCGTGGGAATGAACAACACCTTGTCCAAAGTCTTCAATGTTTTCGATGCCTTATTATTCGATAAGACGGGAAATTTCGCGCACATTAACTGTTGATTCTCTTGAATATCATACTATCATGAGCCTTATCCATTCATATTAGCTAGTCATATCAACCAATTCGTCTCCTTCGCTCTCCTCTGATCATTACTACACAGCTCAAAAATTTATGGTGATTATGGTGACCTTGAACCAGTTTGTCGGAATTTTCGCTAAATAAATCGTGTCCGGTCTTTCGCCCGCTTTCAGTTCGTTCATTCCTTTCGCGGTGCGGAAGAACTCGTCCCAGTCGTGACGTGTCGGGAAAGTGGATTTCGCTTCAGACGCACGAACCTTTAACGACTCGAAAAACCCGACCACCTTCAGAGAGTAGCCTTCTAGCGCTTTGATAACCTGCAATTTTTTGCTTTCACATCACTATTACTACAATGATTTGCTATTGCTGCATGATTATCGCTGTCGTTGTTAATATTCAAATTATGATATGAAATGTTGAATTGCAAGTTCTGATGATCTTTTCATGATCATCTTCATGATGATCATCTTTTCATGGCATTTCCATGATCTTATTTCAAGAAATATTATCAAAACAATGCATTGAATGAAATATCAACTTTATGAAGCATTTTCCGATTCGGTAATTCTGCTTCAAAGCGGACCATTTCCATGGTGCTCAACGTCACACGAATCGACGATAACTGCAATGATAATCAAATGAATTCGGATTGCCCATTGAACTAGCTCATGAATCTTTTCATTGGCATTACTACCTGTTTGCTTGTTAAGAAATTCTCGGTTTTTGCTCATATGATCACTGACCATATTAAAGAAATCAAAACTGATCTTGAAAGGCGTATGTTTCCAACGGAATGCTGTTGTTCACGTAAGGTAGCATGTAAGCATTCGATATACATATATTTACGTGAATGTGTAATTACCTGAACAGGTACAATAGCTTTTTTGATTTTTTCCATTAGGTCCCAATTCGATATGGACTGTCCGGGCTGCTTAAGAGGAGGTAGTGTCAATGAGATATTCAAACGTGCACATGGCCTTATGTATAGTCCAAGTGGCTCATAGAATGGTTCCAAATCGTTTTCAGCAGACTCATTCATGATATCCTTGGTCGGTCGTTGGTTTGCACGAAGTTGTTGACGATAAGCACTTCAGATGATGCGGTTGATTTCATCTATCTGATCATGGGGGCACTCGGAATTGTCACGATATGTTCACACAGATTCGTAGATTCGATGACCTCAACAAAATGACAGCCGTAATGAAACACTCCGAATAAAATGTTAATCGATATTATGATAACGATTTTATCACTGTTAGTGATAACGACAATGGTAGTAAACAAGGCACTGCTACCACGGCAACAACCGCCGAACTCGAATGATCAGTATTAACTATCAAGAATCTCACGTTGTAATATGCCAGTATCACAGCAACGCTATAATCAATTGCAATTGTTTTGAATTACTGAATGACTAACAACAATAACCTTTACTTTTCATAACCACTTATTTCATAACATTACTGACTTCATAACTTCACAAATTGTCAGGGTTATCTACTTTTCATAAATTATCCTTACCTTCATGAACACACTAATTTTAAGCGAAGCTACAACCTCCTTAACGATATCCTAACCACCAAGTTGTTAGGGATAACATTACAACTGATAAAATGATCAGATATCATTCGAATTCAGCGATAACATTTCGATTACGTAACATTTAATGCGTTCAGTACACTAGAATGAATAGTCATCAAAACGAAGGGATAAGCTTGATGCTCACAGAAAGATAACAATTTTGCATACGCTAAGATCTTCACTATAATGCACCATGGTGATTATATGAATGTCTTTTCATTATGCAAATTTCTTAAGCTTTCAATGCTTGCCGAATCCGTATATGTACACGTATGAAAACATTCAAAAAACATAAAAACCCACAACAGTATAAATCCTCTCCTAATGAATTCTAATCGGATAATATCATAATGTTTATTTTCAGACAGTAATTACAACTCATTATGAGTTTAAGCCGTCCGTCTTATCATCAGTACTATCGTTATCACTTTCTCTTTTCCTTATCATCCTTTGGTCCACACAAACACACAGACACACGCACAACCTAATGATATTAGCGCAGAAAATCACTGGACTTCGTGAGATTCTCATTTCGATCAACGTTTTCGAGATACTACAGGGATGAGAGAGCTGTTGAAAATATGTTCGTGATGTTTTTAGTCGTTATCCATTGTTGTTATTATGTTATTATCATGAGCGCTAAGTGTTCATGCAAAATTCGGTCAAAATCACGAAAATTCAACATTCACGAAACACTGCTACCGTATTCGGATGACTGCCTTCGAATGTGATTGCTCGCAAATGCTTTTTTTCGATTCATCACTCGTAACGCTCCCTACAATACGAAAAACTTTAAAGCACCTCGCTTGAAACCTGAAGTCAGGTTTCTTAGAACCTGGGACAGCTGGATGGTGAGCTTAATTACTATATATTCAGGCACTACTTTGCTTCTAACCCCCTCCCTTCATAACATGATATACTCCAGTGTCTTAAAATTAACTAAATGATTCGGAGGCTTGTAAGTGCATGAGTAGCTGCTGGGTGCCTAGTTAAGTAGGCAAGATAACCCTGTATTGAATTGTACCTCACGGTTACCCGCTCGTGTCTTGAAAGCAGAGACTTCGGTGCATTCCTTCCTTGTACACGTTTCCTGACTGACAATATCGAGAAAATTTTCAAGAGCAAACAATTCATCCAGCAATACATATCGGTGACCACTGTAACACGAAGCAACTCACCAGCTCTATTCTATCATCTAACATTAGCGACAGGTGGTCGTTCCTTTGAAAAAAAACCTTTTATTCATGAAATAAATCTAGAACAGTTTGAACTCGTAAACTTTTTCAATTCTAAATGATTCAAAACAAAAACACATTACAACTAATACGGATGAGTAATAAAATGTATAAGTAGATAAATTCTTAGCAAGGCTAAGCCACCTCAAAACAAAACCTATAAAACAGATGGAACCTATCAGAAAAAGTGCCGAAACACTTTTCACAAAGCGTTCCGATGATCAGCAATCGGAAAAAAATCAACCATATAACAATATCAATAACTACTAAAAGCTGAAGCGAAGGCAAGCATTTACGACGGAACATTAATATTTCATGAGGAAATATGCCACCATTACATTTTCACTACTGCCTTCGATTGATTCCCCGCATGAAAGTGAAAAAATAATTTATGATTCCAAAAGGATGACGAACGAAATGAAATCACAAGAAGTAAAAGAGCATAAAATGCAGTCAGTGATTTGACCAATACGCAGCAATAATTCGTTCGGAGAAGTTCGGTTATCTTCCTCAGTGAATGCAGGGATAAATGAGATCCTTTATTGCGCATAGATATCACATTATGTAGCTGAATATCCGCTGAGCTACGCACAACATCTCTCAAATATCTTATCCGTTCAATCACGGTTTATCTATCTAACTCGTTCAATTATCGATGGATTCAATAATTAGACTTGATAAAATGTGAAGAAGTGTCATTAAAAAATGAACTTAGGAATATGTCTTTATTGAGAATCTATTCCAAGAAGCAATTAGTGACAATAAAACAAACTTTTAAAACCGACAAATGACAGTGACAAAATTGAAATAAATTACAAAACCTCACAAAATCAAATTATCTCATCTAGAATCATAACACCAACAACTGGCACTTACAATTAAGCACAACACTAACGAAGAAACAATACGCCAAATTTATACTCTCACAATAGACATTTGTAAAAATTGAATTCATAAAACATTCTTCATTCAAACATTCAAATTCTCTTCTGCACTGAATCCAGAAATGAGAAGTGAAACAATATTAATGTTGTTCTTGTTGTTGTTGTTGTTGTTGTTGTTGTTGTTGCTCTTCGTTTGTATGTAAAGGATTCTCGTACGGTGCCGGCAGAGTGATTTCACCCGGTTCAACACCCCAGATCTCTCGCGCATACTCGGATATCGTACGATCCGTACTGAATTTACCACTGCTAGCGATATTCATCAACGCCATACGCTGCCATTTGTCACTATCCTGAAAAGTGCTTCTTCTTATTCACAATCTTCGTCATCACAGCTTTCACAACAATTTTCCAACGATTATCATTGATTTTGATCGTTCCAGTTTGAAATCACAAAATTCCGAATGAACTGAAAACGGAAACGATAAATTGTCTCATCCTTACCAAATAAGCTTTATCAACCTCTTGTTGAGCCTTGATGAAAGCCTCATAATCAGCACATACCATAAACCTAAAAATTTTGCATCATGTTCATTTCCTTGACACATACACACATCTATAATACATATGCAATAAGATTCACATTTATGATCGTTACAAGAAATTATCAATTCACTAATATTTACGAAATGACTTCCAATTACCTATCATGATGGCGAATCATATTGCTAATATCCTTAAGCAAATCCGGTTGATCCGGAGTGAAGTAACCTTGTTCGATCTGTTCAACAATTTGTCGCAATTCGGGAATCTTCGCAATGTATTCCTCAGAATTGTATCTGTAAATAAGATTTACCCCAAATGATATAATAATATTAGGTTTAGGTGACATTCTCATCGTATGGTTTAAAATTTCAATGATATGCAATGTATAAGTTGATCAGTGGGACTAAGAACAGTTGTAAAATCAAACTGAAAGTTGACAGAAACCATACGAAACGAACGAACCCCTTCTTCTCTAAAGCCTCTACCTCCTCGACGGTCATACCGAAAATGAAAATGTTCTCACGTCCCATTTCCTCCATCATCTCCACATTCGCACCGTCCAATGTACCGATTGTCAGCGCACCGTTCAACTGGAAGTTTTTTGGAAATATTTACATTCACAACTTTGAGCATGCTTACAAATTTCAAATGTCTAATCGAAGGGTTTTGTTAAATGATACGCCTCAAGATCAACCATGAAATGCATGCTCAGTTCAAACAATCGCAAGTAATCTAATAAGTTGAAAGCTCGTTGATCACGAGGCATCGCACGAAAATGCTAATTCCACAATATGATATAAGTTGCTGTACCATAAACTTCATGTTGCCAGTGCCAGACGCCTCAGTTCCTGCGGTTGAGATTTGTTCACTGAGATCTGCAGCCGGTATGATTTTCTCGGCCATTGAGACACGGTAGTTCTCCAAGAAGACCACCTGAACAATCAGAATTGATTTTGGAATATTGGATGAAAAACGGAATTCATACGAAAATTATGCATGAAAAGATGAAAAGACCAGTAGGGCAGTGCTACACGAACCTTAAGTTTATTACCAACAATTGGGTCATTGTTGACAATTTCAGCAACCGAGTTGATCAGCTTGATAATTTGCTTCGCCATATGATAACCTGGTGCAGACTGCAAATAGAACAGCTTAAAACTCAACAGGAACGGCATTATAACTAGGTGAGTGTGATCAGGAAGACAGCATTGAGAAGGAAAATAAGTATGGTATTGCGATATGCAAACGCTTGGATGAGTTCAAGTTGTTGTTCGCGTAGCACCAACCTTTCCTGCGAATATGACTGTACGAGGCACAACACGTGCGTTCGGATCAGATTTAATACGGTTGTACAGGGTGATCACGTGAAGTGCATTCAGCAGTTGGCGTTTATACTCGTGAATTCGCTTGACCTGAAGTTTGAAAAATGAAGAAACTCACTGCTAATGAAACAACTCGCCCAAGAAACTCGGCCAGTATAATGACCCGGAAACGAAGCGATTTTCGCTAAACCGCCAGAAAACGCCGTATAAATAAACATGATTAGGATATGAACAAGCGATAGATACTCATATCCAAGTTATGAAATTTTAACAGATCTGGTTTGTCACTGATAACCTCTTATAGATCAATTAACTCAAGCACAACCAGTGCTCATGTTCAATTGCTCAATAGAAGAGGAGATTCGACTAAACAGATTTCCATTCAGCAGATGAAGTTAACGAAGCAACAAATAAATGAGTGAATGCTGATGTACATGAATATCGAAAATGCTCGATGGGTTCACGTCGACGTGGTATTCGTCACCCAAATATTGTGCAACACGTAATTTATTCTCTTGTTTCACACGACGTAACGAACCCAAAAACACCGAATCGTTTGCAAACTTCTTCAACTCTTGCAACTTGTCCAAATTCGTTATCCAGTCTTCACCGATTTTCTACAACAAATCCACATTTTCTTAAAGAATTCACAAATCTTAAAGAATTTTTTTCAAATAGCCATCATTGCTTTCACAAAGCTCTGGATGTTACAAACACCGATAATCTGCTTTAACCAATAAAAACTTTTCCACATTTCGATTGAATTCGCATTTTGAAACAGTCGTTGATTCAACTATTATGATGGAACTAAAATGCTTGAATTTTGCTCGTGGTACCTCACAAATGATATCGGCCAATGACGGGTTCGACAGAAGCAACCAACGTCTTGGCGTAATTCCGTTGGTCTTATTCTGGAAACGATCCGGGTAGAACTCGTAGAAGTCTTTGAAACTGAAATTTGTTTCCTATGGTTACATATGCTTCAATCCGAACTCACGTCAATGTCAACTGTTCAATGTCAGCATCATAAACTTTCCAGTGTCTCTTAAGTCAGTGATCTTGAGTTAACGATCCTTGCCATTAAACTTTCATTTGTATTCCAATTTTCCCAAAAATTCCACAATTCCAGTCATGCATTCACAAATGAGTTCGTCTAAATGACCAGATATTTCTATCACTTCTACGGCAAATGGCATGAAGCGATAGGCATCACAACTAACGTGCTTGACTTGAGCAAATTCGAGTGTAATGCAGCCACACCATTGGTGACATGTGAACCAACAATGCACAAATGAGCCATATTGATTCTCTTCTCACCAAAACCATCCGCTTCTTCAATAATTGACATTCTTCTCATACGATCAAAATCGCCCGGATAACGAGCCGCCACTGCATCCATGAAGATTTGATTGATCTGGTAGATGATCTCCAGATGTCTTGGTAACATATTTTCGATCAGCGAAACTGGCCAACGTTCCAACGCTTCGGGTAGCAACGTGTGATTGGTGTACGCAAATGTTTTCACACAAATTTCGAACGCCTTCTCAAACGTTATACCCTCAACGTCCACAAGCAAACGAATCAGTTCTGGAATACCGATGGACGGGTGTGTATCGTTCAACTGAATCGCCACTTTATCCGGGAATGTGTCGAAGTTGGCACGGATCGTATCACGACAACCGTACTTGCTCGACTTGAAACGGCGAATGATGTCTTGCAAAGTGGCCGCTACCAAGAAGTACTGTTGCTTCAGACGTAACTCTTTGCCTTCGAAAATGTTATCGTTCGGATACAACACACGAGTGATATTCTCCGATAGATTTCTGTCCATCACCGCTTGAACGTAATCACCGTCGTTGAAGAATTTCAGACGGAAGTGATTCTCGGCTTTTGCAGACCACAATCGTAACGTATTCACCACATTGTTACGAAATCCCGGTACGGGTGTATCATAGGGCATCGCAAACACCAAATGTGTGTTCACCCAATGACTATTGCCCTGTGCATCCTTCTCAACATTACCGTACATGTTCACCGGTAGCATATATTCGGGTCGTGCCTTCTCCCACGGGTTTCCGAATCTCAGCCAATCATCCGGCTCTTCCACTTGCCATCCATCACGAATCAACTGCTTGAATATACCGTACTCATAGCGAAGACCATAGCCGTAGGCGGCAATACCTAATGTGGCCAGAGAGTCCATGAAGCATGCCGCTAAACGGCCAAGTCCACCATTACCCAAGCCTGCGTCCTCTTCGATCTCTTGCAACTCCTCGATATCCAATCCTAACTGCAATTATTATCACCTGTTATTATCATTCTGGTAGCTGTTATTCTAATATCACTCTTTTCAGAAATTATTACTGTTCACTGTAAGCCACTCGCACAATAAATATCAATGATGTTGTGATTGTTATTTTTATCATTTCGCTTATCAGATACGATCACCATGCCAAGTTCGTAGTGCTATGAAATGTCAGCACTGTAACTAAGGTTTTGCCATTTTCCAACTGTTTTGAGCAGAAATGTCAGAAAACATTTCATTTTGACCTGATATAAAGCCTCATCAATAGCCGCCTGCACACCAATATTCATCATCGTATTCGACAGGGTGCGACCCATATAGAACTCTAGCGAGAGATAATATACACGCTGAAAGAATTTCGTAATTATTATCAATCAGACTGCTGAATATTGCGATGGTATTAGATTTTTTGTTGCTGAATTCCATTCGTGAACAGTTTTTGAATCAACGCTGTATGTGCTTTAACAGTCACTTCATGTGCACTTTTTCCAGAACCCTTACAATTAGTACTATTTTCCGAAATTGGAAATGAGAATGAATAAGTCAATGATCTTGAAATTAGGAGTGGTTTAATCATCGTCTGGCAATTTCTTAATTCAAATTGTCAACTTCCAATTCACGAATCATTTGTGAGTAGCTATAAAACTTTCAAATCTTGAATCATTGAAAGTAATTCGTTGTGACAACGAGTATCATATCATAATCTTTCGTTGGTTCACAAATAACAGTGCACAAACAAACAAAATTATCGTCAAAATGTTGTCCATACTTTTGGATCCTTTTCATAATAGTATTGTTGTGTGCGAATCCAACGACTCACGAGATGATCTCTCACAGTGTGTGCCAGAGCAAAGTAATAATCTCGAGGAGTTGCTACATTGCGATCCTTGAATCAGTTGCGTGATTAGTACGCTACGTTAGGTTAGAGGCATGATTTGACATAATTGGATGATATAATTGGACATATTTTGACATGATTGGATGTCATGAAGTATTGATGTATTCAGATTGTGAAAATCAAACTTCTAGGAGCCTCATGATCCGTTCACTAAATCAGAACAGATAAAACTGTGTTATACAGATGTCCTGGATAAATTCCGCAGAAAAAATTGTAAGATATCTATACAGAGGCCACAAATCGTGGAATTTCTTCGGAATTGTGCAAATTGTGGAATTGCGGAACTTAAGAAATTTCTTTGGAAAGCTGTTGACTAGCTGACTGAAATATGTTGACGTTGATGAGGTGATGAAATGAACTGATCAGAGATGAAGAACCTTAATGAGCGAGAAGTGTAAATGCCGATTGAATGCCTTCTTGATGTTAGCCACATTTTCCACCTGCGCAATACCACGTACACTGATTTGCTTACGACGTTCGTGATCCGTAAGCATGATGGCCAAGAGTTGATTATTCAGTTAATTACACTCCTTAAACACTCATCTCGTTTTCAGTCAGGTTATTTTTATCACTACACAACACCTCAATCACGTATGATCAAATCGAATATCCCGACTGATTAATGAAAAAATCCTGACAATAGGCGAACTCGAACACTATCTGGCTGTTTCTCCTCAAATCGCCATTCAACTCTTGTTGGTTACCTAAGCCTAATGGTACAGTTTCATAACGATCAAGCAGTTCAGTGCTGAAATAATGAAGTCGGAAGCATTTAGTTGGTGATTGGTGAATTTTCGATATCAATCAATAAGTTCTGCATGAGAATTATGAATCACTGAATTGATATAGACTGATGGGAGCTTCAAATGAATAAGTAAATAAATAAATAAATAAATGGATAAAAAGTAAGTGCATTATCAATGAATTAATAATCACTAATTGAAAACGATCACTAATTCGAAGAAGGAATCAATGTTAGGCAGCAGCAAATAACTTCGATGAATATGTTGTTCAATGTGGCTTAGTGCTATTTCCTAGTTGAACATCATAATGGAAATAACATAGCGAACGCGGCGATGCTTTCGCTATCATTATTACATCGTCGCATTTATTTCAAAATCACTGACTGAATATTTTATATTTCGTATTGTACAACATATGGAACGATCAACAAATGCTAAAGTCCAAGCAGCAATCGAAGCGAATAACCAAACACTAACCAATCTTCTAACAAACGACTCGAACGAATGAACAATCAAACAAATACAAAACAATAACGATGAACAAGATGATGATGTCGTGGGGAATGAAAAAATAGGCAGTATTTCAACATTGATTCAGTCATTTGTTGTGACAGTTTACAAAAATTGATCAGCAGTGACAGAGTGAGTAGTAATATCATATAACATCGAATTGTTTTTAGATTGATATCAAGCACAAAACTGAATTGC
The DNA here is from genome assembly GCA_035041965.1 of Anisakis pegreffii. Lineage (NCBI taxonomy): Eukaryota > Metazoa > Nematoda > Chromadorea > Rhabditida > Anisakidae > Anisakis > Anisakis pegreffii. Next base: position 20,881 of record JAPYMA010000112.1, on the reverse strand, counting down.
ATGATGAAATGAAAGGGTGAATGGATAGGTTAAAGTTTTTTTGTTTGATACTGCGGTTATGATTAGATAAAAGTTTGATGCTCGAGGTGATAGCTAGCTAAGGTGAACATCAAATAAGAACATAACCTCTGTGAGAACTGATCGGAGAGGATATTTGATTGAAAGGTCATGTCGTCTAGATCATGCGTTTAGATGCTGAAGGCGAAAAATCTATGCGACCCAACGAGTCGGGTGAAGTTATAAGCTTCCCACTTGACGGCTGCTCACAATCTCGTATACCCTATATCATACGGCTTCCGAATCAATGTCTTTATAGTGATATCAGCAACATTTATAACTAGCAATGGTGAAATTGAACTTGTTGAAAAAACAACGATAATAAATACTCTGATATGGTTTAAGATAAATGATACAAGACGTAATGTGTAACTGTGTAAAATACGGACCCAGCAACTACAAAACATGAACTGAAGTTGTTTACGAGGCCATGAATAATGATAGTGATACCGATCGGTGATTTGTCTTCATATGCGATCAAACAATAAATTCGGGTAAGTTCAACGCTAAAGTTAGCAGTCGTAAAGCTTCCAGAACACGAATCAAAAATACTTACATATTCACATAGCAAATGCTTGCTTTTCGTTGATGCAATATGAGCATCACCGATGATAGATGTTGAATTTTGAGAGCAGAGCAGCTGTAATACGTGAACGAATGCACGAAAAGCAGATAAAATACGCTTACACTGATATGTGAGCATTCAGTTGAGTGAGTTAAGTTTAGTTATGTGGATGTTGACTTGAGGTTGTTGAAAAACAAGCGAGTATCAATCAATCATTTATGTAATAAACAGCTTACGCCAACAACCTAGTAAGTCAGCATCAGTGTTCAAGTGGAAACTTATTGTTAGTGTTTAAGTAGTTTTGCTTGTGTTGGTTATGTGCAGCTTATGATTCATTGATTGATTGCCGATCTATTGATTGATCACAATTTCACAGTTACAATCCAAAATATGTAGGTGAATTTAAGAAAGATGATGGTTTTGAATATCTTTTCATTAGGCACTTTCTGATAAACGCAATTGTGAATGCGTTTCTGCGCTAGAAATCTCGAATTACTCTGTTCACATCTTAGGAACAACATAACATTAATGATAATTCGGTTGAAAGTTTAACAGTCGAACGTAATCACGTTCGACTGTTTTAACTATAGAGTTTTTCGTCACAGCTGAGCTGTTTGTAATTGAATGAGGTTCTATTGATTGGACGAAAATGAAAAATTCTTCTTGGAAGTGATCTTCTAGGAGCGTTCTCATTGTGGCAAATGAAATATTGTAAGCAAAATGAAATGCGATAATCTTCAGCAGCACTTTGAAACGAAATTTGTACAATGAAATGAACGAACTGGTGAATGAATATCAACTGAAAACGTGGAGCTTTCAAAAGAGCAACAAAACACACTTAAATTATCGTTTCATTGCTTTCATTATTGCCATCTACGTGGCGACATCGTAAAACGTGTAATTAGTATGCTTATAAAATCTCTACGGGTGATTTTGTGAAAAAATTCTCTCCAATATCTTTCCAGTAGACACTCTCTGATAAACGCAATTGAATGCGTTTATCGATAGAATTCTCGAAATTCTATGCTCACACTCTCACGAACCGTAATGTTAATGGTAATTCAGTGGAGTTGGAGTAGTTGAACGTGATTACATATGAATCGAATGAAAATGTTGTGGCGATAATAAAATCAAGCGATGAAAATGTTTTGAGTTAAGAAGGGAAGGCCTAACAAACAATAAGCAACGGGAGAATGTTTTGAGTAGTGAATCGATACTGACGTTGTTGAATAATAACAATTAACTTGTTTTTACCATTAAATATGTCATGGCTCAAGCGAACAGCCAGCATAAACATATGATGTGAAGTAAGCGAACGAAGTTACTTCCTAAATGGATTCGAAGTGAGCGTGCCATAGGGGCTGTTGACGTTCACGTTACGCTTTGAGGATCCGATCAGCTCGAAGCGTGTGCGTTCGATTCTGTGTCGGGCCGGTCCAAAATCTTCGTTGAATTTTGATGATCTGGTTAGAGAAGTTTGAAAAATAAAGTAAAGACGGTTCAGTTCCGACAGAATATCTGAAACGACTGTCGATTCCGCATGATATATAAACGATGTTTCGGTGACGATAAAATAAGCCAAAAAATTGCCAAGGTTCCGGACCACATGATGATAATGGTGGCAAACAGCTGTCAATAAACGGACAATATTTTCCGCTCTTTCGGTTTTTAGGATCAAGCAATCCTAAGCGTTCACAGCTGATGAAATGCTAGGACAGTGAACATTTGGAAAGCAGAAACATCCTTCCATTTGTATCTATCGAAGTCAGAGCAAAGCGATTAAGAAGCTGCTTCGTCTTCATCAGATAACTGCTGATTGAGTTGGTTTATTCGTGCTGAGCGGATAAAATCCAAAAGAATTCAGCTTGTATTTAAGTTTCAGCTCAGAAGCAGTTTTCGCTAAAAAATTTCAACTGCAGACATTCCAACTGTGAATTCAATGAATGAATAGGAGAGGAGGAGGTAAACAAATAAGACAGCCGCAACTGAATAAAACCCAAATTATTGCTTCGAAAACATTGATAACTCGTTGGTTTGACAAGCTCGTCATATGTGCGAAAAAACACGGGCTGTAACAGCTTTTCATTCGGTTCGCTCATAACTCTGGTCGTCAACAATACGTTAGATTAAGCATAACAGATGTTCAGTCGTCGCAGATAGTCTTTTTTATAGCCATTATTATTATCGTTTGAAATTCGAACGAGGAATGCGAAGAATAAATATGAAGAGTTAAGAAGTGAGAAGAATTGCGAGAATAAGACTCCGAAAATACGATTAATGCAAATTTATGAGCAACAACTGAACACATATTTTAACCGATATAAAAGTGAACAATACGGAATGTGAACGCAAAAGTGCATTCACAGAGAGTAGATGGTATCATGAATTCGTTTATCAATTCAAAATTCTAAGATCGCTCACTAAAATCTAAACATTCACAATTTGGAACTCACAATCAGCTCGTATCCAAGTTGAAACTCCTCACTCGGCAAACAGTGAATCAAAACCTAGCACTATTCAAACAAAACAATAACAACAGCTCACATCTAAACTCACCTCTAGGCTCAACCAAAGTTGAGTTTGTTCAGCAAGAGCTCGAGAGTTTTCTCAAATATCATTTCTATCATCTCATCAAGTTTTGCTGAAGGATCATCGAATGTGAGAAAGGAAAGGAGATGAAGAATTCGTTCTTCAGTGTAGCCTAACTTATATTGGCGATTAAGTGAAAGAGGTACGAAAAAAAACCCTTGAAAACTGGAGGTCTCTGAAGGAACACTCAAAAATTCTTGAAACATATCATTTTTATGGAATGAGCGAGAGATAGGCAGGCGATCATCAAAAGGATTTCGATTAGAGGAAACAAACAAACAAAACAGAGAGATAGCTGCCTGCTGCTGTAGCTGCTGTGTACCGCTAACTTCACATATCCACTGAGCTAACTGAACAGCTGTTCAACTGGAATCTTATCATACGTGACATAGGATGTTTTGTAGGATGTAATAAAACGTACTCTACTAGTACATCTGGTTAGACTTTGTTTTGAGCTACTGCAATTGAATGGGGAATTTTTTTTCAATCAGAAGAAACTGTACCGATTGATCGTGCGGCATAGAATCACGTTAGCTTGCGAAAGCATAGAACTTTTTGATAGTTCTTTATCAGGGCGAGAAGTATGAAATATCAAATTTCAAGGACTGCCTGAGCACCTATCAGCAAACAGATCGTGGATGCCTGATCTGTGACAGTATGAGTTTTCACGTTACGGTTCAGGACTGTTCAAGGTAACGGAATACGAAGGAATGCTTATATCAGAGCGAATGCAGAGAGAAAAGCAAAATTCTGAAAAAAAAGTTATCGTTGAATTGTTAAATTACTCATGGAACCACAGAACTGTAAAGATTTTCATCACTTCATTTGAAGTGCACGTGAATGCCACACTGAATTAATGAAAAAAAAAACTGAAACTGATTTTATGAGCACACAAATGGTGCTAAGATGAACACTGATTCGTTTACGATTGAAATTTTGCTGATGCAAAAAATCATCACTGATCTATATGATTGGTGATAGTTTCTTTACGTAATGAGTTCAGTTTGTTTTTTCTGGTGTGATCATTTTGATGTGAACGTCACTTCGAGATGTCATTAAAAAAATGCTGAACTGTCAAAAAAAAGTGACAGCAGCACTCTGAGGTTGTTCGTTAGCAGAACGTGTTATTTGCTTACAATTAGAAAGTTTTCTCTTCGAAATGTGCACGTAGAACGATGGATGATGCTTCAAGAAATCAGATTTTAATCACTATTATGTTTACAATGGTACTGTTGTTGCTGTTGCTTCAACGTTCAATCTTCAAGCCATACAACCGGTTGGCCACAATTGTGAACATCTAGTGTGCGCTTAGTAACTCTTCCAGTTCTTTGCTGGTGGTGTTAACGAGTTTGCTATAGCCACCATATACTATTGTTTTTTCGATGCGACTTTCTTGCGCCCATACTAACTTCATCAATTGTATAGAAATGTGCTCTATTGCACAAAAAGGCTAATCTCTTTGGTTTGAATAGATATGGATTACTTACTATCCGATTCCTCTTCTAAATACATTCCGTTTGAAGAATGTGATTACTGTTGACACGGACCAATCGATTGATCGTCACTGATCGTCGTGCTCTTTCGTTTTATCGGTTAAGCATCGATGTTTAGTCGGCTGAAGGATCAAGGAGGAAGGATTAGCCATAACTTCGACCTGTAGGCGGCATTGTTTCGCTTGTCGTCAACTCAGAAGAAAAAACGACGGGCAATTGACGTATTAATTAAGAAGATTGTCGCCAATAATTCATATCTCTAATGGAGTGAATCAATCAATTCGTTGTGATCAAAAAACATGATCGTTTCACATGTAAGTGTCATTCAATTGTGTGATTTGTAGTTCTTTGCATCGCCTCGTAAATTCAACATTGCGTATCGATTCAAATAAGTTCATTCATTTCATAAACTCTTAAAAATTACTTCCCAAAAATCAATCAACAGTGATTCGTCGACTTCCTCAATTCTCATCTCGTTTTCTCGAACAACTTCAACGCTGTCAAAATTTCCCCCTTGATAACCATTACTGTTAAGAATTCAATTTGTTCAATTAATTCCCTGTTATCATACACTGATTTTGAGACTCTTCGCTCATTCCTATATCTCCCGATTGGATAAATTCATTCTGGTCCTGACTGATTCATCGAGAATCAACGCAAAAATTTGCCAAGAGCTCAGTAGGCTTTAACAATTATCGTCAATCGGGTTTCTCGGAGGTGTCCTAAGAAATACATCATAGCTCTAAGCCAGCCAAGTTGTTTGGTCATTCCAAAACGACACTGCAATGAATGACAGGATGGTTCGGAGAGGCTAAATCTGGACACATCAGACAACGAGACATTTCATCTATATTCATTCATTCGTTCAGTAAATGCTCTACTTATCGTTAGTTAACCCAACGAGCGAGCGTGTTCTCGAATGAATTATATCGCGAGTAGACCAAACGCTAGTGATACTGAAGAGAGCTGCGATCAAATCGCCATAATGAAGAACTGTGATCAAATTTGGTAGATCTACAATCACTCACTGATAAAGTCCTTCATGTAAGAGATGATCCCACTTCTAAGATCGAGAATTTCCACGGCAAATCTGCTCCCCAATCAATTGAAACTTTCTATAATAGCTTATCCATGAAACAAATTCTCTTATAGATTGCTATTGGTATATTTGCATTAAAAATGACTATTGCCGGCTGCGTAGTGCGCTCTATTCTCGATATGAGAATATGAAATGAGGTTTTATTTTTCACACACACAAATCACGATCTTGCACAACAAAATGCTAAACTTCAAGTAAATGCTTTCAAAAATGTTTTAAATGAAAGACAAAAAATTCACGAGCGAAAACGCAACAGACAACAAATGCGGTTGTATATCAACAAATGACAAGAAGATACGTCAGAGATAGGCAAAGTTTAAAGCGAATCGTCCAAGAAATGCTTACAAGATGTCATCAGGAGAACGATGAACGAGATCATTCCATGTCTCATATTAAACAACAAAACCAATCAAAACCCACAGAATTATGTTGATGAATGTGTCTACGACTGATGATTGATGCATGAATGGCTCATGGCCGTAAAAAATTAAAACAATCAAATAATAAGTTAAAATCTAGCATTTGATAAATCAAAATTAGCACAGAACACGTTACAGTTTCACAGACACACGCACCTGCCTACAGCAAATCTCACATAACTGATAAGCAATATCAATATCAATATTAACATTAACACAACAAAAATATACAGACAATATTAACCTATATCAACTTATATCAACCTTATTCACCGTTCATACGAAAACGGAACAAAACTAAACAACTGTTACTGTTATCATATACGCCGCATATCATATCAATATCACAATCAATACAGTCAACACCAACAACTCCGTACAAAAACAAGCGTTTCTATACAGAACAAATACACAGCGATATCATGAAAACACTACTGCAGAGGGCATTCATTGCACAATACTGTGTATGATCACAACAACACAACGAAACGAAGTAATACAAAAACGCGTTTGATCATTTGATCGTCTATTTATGCCGCAATTCTGTTCGTTTGCACGTTCGCTTGAACATCAGATCACTTTTAAAAGAATCGCTAACTAAATAAACTTTTCCTATTCGATCTAATCAGTTCATAGCATCGATGAATGGTCGCTGAAGGCAAAATTTTGGAAATAAAATACTTTCTGGAAAATAGCAAAATTTTGAAAAAATGAAACTGTTGAAACTTTTTGATTGCATAGAAAAAAAGACGTCAAGAGAAAAACAAAGTGAAAAAATGATATTCAGCATTAAACAAAAGAATTGCTATGCTCGTAATGAGCTGAAAAAAAAATCCCTGATTAGACAAACAATAGAAAAATGAGTGGAACAACTGATTAATTAACATATAGCACCATCAAACAAGTTGATAATTCAATATAAATTTTTGGCATCTGATGTTTTAACCCAAGAATGGCTTCTTAAAGCAAGATGACTAAATACATCAATTCTGGTAGTCGAGTGATTCTCTTCACATTAAACTCTTCCAGCTACAACTCTAATGAGTCGTTGATTTCCAGCGATCAACAGCTCGGAAACAATCTCGAATTTATTGACGAGGCTGCAGCAGCAGGGCTTTTTGAATTGCGAGCACCTCCTCGACGTCCACGTCTTGCACCGCCCGCACCGCCACGTGCACGTTTATAATAGCTCGATCGACCTGACGAACCTGATCTGCAAATATTCCAAAAATCCGCTAAACTACTTCTGAATTATATCATATCTTCATGGTAGTGTTTTCATTTTGAGTTATGCAGAATAGTGATTGATATGAGACGTGAACACTAAGCGTCGATATCAATCGCGGATCTTTTAGTACGAATATGCGCGAAGAAGAGACAATAACAGTAAACAATCGATACAACATTATGAGGTCATACGAGGCTTGTGACGATTTCTTTTTAGGGCTTTTTGTTGAAACACCGCCACGCCCTCGGCGTGAAGAGTTGAATCGAGGCACAAAACGACCTCGACCTGACACGGCGAATGATGGTGCTAAAAATTTATTTTCACCATATTGTTGCTACTCTTCTACTACTGGAACAACAGCTGATTTGAAATTGCTGGAAATGTTCAATGAATCTATCGAATACCTGACGAATCGTTCGCTCTGTGACATTTATAAATTAGCGCAGGTGAAAAAGAATATTACATCAGTAACTTTTAAAAAATGAGACTGGAACTAAGCAAACTGGGACATCACGATAACACAGAAGAAAAAACAACGACATCGTCTTTGAACACTTCAAAATCTTCTAGCTTCTAAGTTCGCTTTTAAAAGAATCATCACAAAGCTCCAATTAAACGCGTTCAAGATGAACCCTGAAAAGATACCAATTGAGACACCCGACTGAGTGGCAAGTGATGATGTTGACGGTTGGGTGGGTAACTGAGCGAATCCTCCGACCACTTCATTTTGTTGTTTCATATGATTCAGTTGCTGTCGGATTTCGTTTTGCTCACGTGCTGAAAGTTTATGGCAACTATAAAACTGCTTGCGAGCACGATGAAAATCCTCATTTAAAAAATAAATCATAGGAATTCTAACAGCAATTACTATCCAGCACTTGCTAATCACTCTGCAGTTGATCAGAATACGAATAAGGCAACTAGGGAAACTCGGCACGGAGGATATATTTTGATGTACGGATAAGTTCACGAGTAAGTATGATGAAGTCTCGAACATCACGAATACATTAATAGCGCAATTCTTCCACTTACCGTCAATTTCAAGCCAAAATTTCTTCAGAATCTCCATAATTCTCGACGCATATCGTTCCACTTTACGCGAGGTCATTCCCTCGATCTGCAGTAAATCTGAGTTCGTTCGAGGCATCAGTGCGGCGATTTGCTCGATTCCCTCGTTTGCGAGAATTGGCTGAAAATGAGCTAATCGCATAACGCTCAACAATCCATCAATTGAAACGTCGAAATAGTGAATTCAAACGCTTTAAATTTAACGGCCAACAAATGCTTTAATTTTGGGTTTTAGATTTTAAATCTGATCGGAAGTGGGCATTCCATCACTTGAAACAAAAACATGAAATAAATTCCACTGAAACAGATGCATGCCAGAACATATGATCATCACAAAAATTGAAAATCATCAGAAGATAACAGACAGCATCTGAGTTAAAAATGTTCAGAGATGAAAAGCCACGTACCACATGACTACTTAAACCCTCCTCAGCAGCCATTGCAGTAAAGAGCGACATCATTTCTTCGTAGCATTGCTTGAATAAATCCGCATGTTTGACCATATATCTGAAACGTTCATCAATATCTCAGCTCACAGCTTTCATACTTTTGACGGCGAGATTTTAGTGAGACAGAACGGAGCAATGAATAAATTCAAATTCGAGAATAACGTTAAGAATAGCATCGAACTTTTCTTTCAATATCTGCGCCTCACTGACGGCAGTCATCGACAATAAAGCCGCTGTATCAGCGTTATTTGACGCACGTCGTCCACCGGTAGCGATATGCAAATAGATCTAAAGATTCACATTCAAATAATACTCATACTCAGAGTGAATTTATAATTTGAATGAACATCTAAATGAAATGAATTTAAATGAAATGAATTTAAAAGTTAAGTGAACAAATATATCTCAAATGCAATTTCAATCAAGCAATGAGTTTCATTCCCTTATGACAGAATAAAAACCGAAATCAGAACGGTAAAATTAATGACAATAATGATAATGACATTACTAACAAAACCACCGTAAACGATAATAACAACAACAAGCGAACAACCACTCTAATGATAAGAACAATTACCTTCGGTCGAATTCTTCCACACGCCAGATCTAGACCTCTCTTCGTCAATTCCGTATAGGCAACTGTTGAATCGTAGGCAGTATTGTAGAGTTTCTCACAAATGTATCCTTCGATAACCAGCTTTCGCATGAATCTCGCTGACTCCATTTCGTTGAAGTGCACACCAACGCCGAACATCGGTAATCTCGACTGATTGTTTTGTAACCACTGCAACGGACGACAATCCATCACAATCATTATCAAAATCACCAGAATCCTACGCTTTCATAGGATTTCCACTGTACTTCACATAAACTATCTGATAAATTCTTGATCAATGACATATCGGACATTTCATTAGCTGTGCGTGCGATTCCAAAATCCCGTTCAGTTCGTATTTTCACGAACAGAAATATGATGACTGCAGTGAGTTTTAATAATTGAAAGAAATTTCTGAAGCTAAAAAGTTTTCACGTAAAGAAGTTCAAACTTCCTCCAAAATTATGATACAATAGATTCAAATCGGCTTATCGTTAGTAATAATCTGTCTGGAGATGAGGAAAACAGAAATGAACAAAACAACAAATAAACGATTCTACCGCATTCGAGACTTTCCGACTGTTCTTCTGCCCTCGATAGGTATCAGCCAAGAACTTCAATGTCACACCTTTTCCTGAATTCTGGCTGATGAACGACAGTGTCTGAACCACCTTTATCGCCTGCTCGGTCACATCGTATGCTTTGAAAGCTTCCTTAACATTAGGCTATTAATCAAACCAAAATTTAGAAGGCAAAAACTTTTCACAAATCAAGTTTTTTAACTAAAACTTACACTTACATATGCACTAATTATACCAGTACCGATTCAAATGAATTTCCTTAATACCTTCAACTCTTCGTACCTCTTCTAATTCTACCCAAATACTCTCTCACTCCAGCAAACCTTCTCAACCCGGTTTCGATATACGATACCACCATCAGAGATGGAACGATAGCAACGAGAAATGCTTCTAATCAAACGACAAAAACAAAAAGAAAATAAAAATATCCATGCGAATAAAAATATCTATCTGATATACTTATAAAAACTATCCCTGATTACTCAAACACATTTAGGATTCACTCAAAGACACAACAAAACAAACAGCTCACCTTATTATGCTTCTGCATATGGCATATATCACATGGTGTCATACTGTTTTGACATGCTTCTGCGTCGTAAACCTCAAAAAATATACGGCATTTATTTCACGGAATTTCACACACTGGATCGTTTGGATCGTTCAGCTAAATGAGAAACAAAACGGTGCAAACGAAATAATCAACGAATCATCAAAACGAACCTCTCCGAAATGCTCCACTAAAATTTTTCGTCGGCACACTGAAACATTCTCACAGTATGCGACCACTTGCATCAAATTAGTTAAATGCATTCCGCGCACACCATTCGTACTTTTATCACCTAAAAAAAACTCAATAAATATCATTTATATTTTACCTGGATTACCTGGATTGGCCAGGCTATCAAACGTTTATAACCTTGCTGGCCACAATGCTCGCGTTTCCGTGCGCATTGTTTTAGCCTCAATTTACGCCACCCCGCTGGCCATGCGAGCAGGCCAACCGAACACAACCGAGTAAATAAATAGTCGCCGTGAGTACTTTGCATAATTAAGCGCAGTCAAATACCAATTCAATAAATACTCATTACTCTGATAAAATAAATATTCCGCCAATCGCTCACTGCGATTGACGAAACAACCACTCGACGTCCAAGTAATAATTGATAATTGATAATATCATTTATATTAATAAATATTAATAAGCCATGGACTCATCAAACAAGAAATACCTTCGATCATTTTGCGTGCGCGAATTGAATCATTGTAACAATAAAGAAGCGCACAATACGAAGACAACCCGTCACGACCAGCGCGACCCGTTTCTTGATAGTATCCTTCGATTGATTTCGGCATACTGAAATCAACACTTCCCATTTCAATGAACTGAACTTCAAAACAAAAGCGAACAAAAAAAAACCCGAAACACTTTCAACATATTGAAAACAAAAATAATTTCTTACACAATAACAAAATATTTCTTATATTTATCACCATTTATCAAAACAAATCTATCAAACTGCTCCAGTCAAAACTTTAAATCTCGCATTCAAAAAATTTCTCGCTCACCTAAAATGAATAACGAAACGCACATCTGGCTTGTCGATTCCCATTCCGAAGGCTGCAAAAAAAAGTTGAAAATTTTTAAAATTTCGGAAAGTGACTCAAAACAAAGAAAGGCAAAAAGAGTTGTGATGAAAATCAAAATTCTCAAATCGCCATCCTCTCATCATGATTGCTAAAACTTACCAATGGTGGCACAAATCACATTCACATGATTACCGATCCATTTCGATTGAACCGTTCGTCGCTGTTTATCCGGTAAACCCGCATGGTAAACATCTGCTGAGATCCCTTGATTTTGCAGTGATTTTGCCACTGTTTCGCATTCTTTTCTGCAAATTTTAAATTTCATCAACCATATCCTCACCAAGCTCTTCATTTATGGAACACTCACATAGAACGTCAACAAATTATTCCTAACGAAACAAAACCGAAGAAATGAAAATTTCCACAAGAAAACTCTCAACAATCAAACCTTGACAAGCAATACACTATGCCAGATTTTCCGGGATACAACACTTTCATCCGTTCGATCACGGCAAACAACGACTTTGGTCGTTTCGCGATAACGTCATATTTCAAATTACTTCGTACAAAACTGCTTATGAATCTAAATGAAAAATATAAAGTTTACATAGCTTACTTACAAATTCACTGATCTAACTTAATCCAGAGAGCTATTCAACTCAGCTCAGAAATCAAATAAAAGCTAGAACTGAATAAGGCTCAATCGAATAGATGCGACTGTGAGATAGGTTTGAGAATAATGCGTTTTTGTGATTGATCCCTTTACAATCACTTCTTAAAAATGATCGCATCAATCAAAAGTAACTGAAACACTTACAATTTACTGTTTGTAATTGATAAATGATCGCGTGCATCTGTTGCAATTTTTGGAGTTGCCGTCGCAGTCAACGCCATTATCGGAACTCGAGGATTCGCGTAAACTTTCCTAAAAACCAAACGAAACTAATGATTAAAAACTATCGCAGATCGATTCAATCTGCACAAGAAGATTCAACCAGCATAAAACCATTTACTACCTCAGTGAGTGCAGTTTGGTGTAATCGGGTCGGAAGTCATGTCCCCACTGTGATATGCAGTGTGCTTCATCAATAACGAATCTCGTTAACAAACCACGACGATGCAACGACACAAACGTATTATTCAGTTTGTCTGAAGCAGCAATCTGCAAACATTTCAACTTTTAGACTTCAGAAGATGGAAACTTACATCCTGCATGGATCGCTAGCACTATACTAGTTGCCAATTCTAACTTAATTGGATTCGAAAGAAACAATTTTGGATGTGTTCACCTTTTCAGGTGTGACATATAGAAGCGTAATGCTGGGATTTGTTTCATTCAACGACGCATAAATACGATCTGCTTCAGCCTGGCTTAAATCCGACGTTAGTGCATCGCATTTGATCTGCAAAACAGAAATTTACATAAATCGCCCAAGCAAGAAATCATCATTTTATTTCTCAATCTATTTGAAAGTGTCAATGGTAATAACTTGTCGCAGAAATCTTCCACCAAACTTGGACAATGATTTCAGATTTCGAATTCACTGGCAAAAAATGATCTAAGCTTCTTCTAATAATGTTACATCTCAATGATAATCTAACAAATGCGTTTGAAATTCAATGACAATCCCTACGAGTGAGAATGCTGAGTAGTAAAAGCGTCTCTGAACAAACCTCAAGCTGTTTCATTTTCATTTTTTGATCTTCAATCAACGATTTCAATGGTGATATTACAATCGTGACGCCCTTCGACAACACTGCCGGTAATTGATAGCACAGACTTTTGCCAGCACCTAAAATTCATTTTCACTCATTCACATACTGCTCGGAATTCTCTGCCTACCAAACAATAAACTTCATTTACACTCCGCAGATTCTTCTTTTCTGGTTGATGAGATGTGCTTGTTGATTGAATACCATCAATAAGATCACTTTTATCACTATCTGTTTTTACTTGACAACCAGAATAAATAGCAAATTATTGCACAACTCATTGAAATCGAAATGATGCGAATACGGAATTAACAATTGATATTGCGGATGGAAATAACAGTGAAACTCAAAACGAAAACAAAATATACCAGTGGGCATAAGCACGAAGCAATCGTAGCCAAGTAGGGCGGCCGTGATTACGGTTTTTTGTCGATGTCTGAACTGATTGAAGCCAAATTTTGTTTTCAACACTTCATACATCTCATCGCGACGTTCTCTACCCAGCAAACCCACTAAAATTCGATCGGTATTATTGCCACCTCTATTAAAACACTCTACTAATTCAACTGTGATCCTTCTTTATTCCATCAAAATCATATTCGTTCATGACAAAGTGCTTCGAAGTGGACACATTAAACGTATATTTAAAATATTCTAAACTTTTTGCAATGTTCATTTTTCAAAATTAACAACTGACCTTCATCTTCGAATTCCACACTGTCATCTTGGAACAAACCTCGGAATTGACCATGCATATCTGAAATATCAGCTTTTCAATTCTCGCACCCTAACTGAAAATATTTGCTCATATGGAAATTGACTTCGGTCTTCTTGCCGCAAAACCGAAACCAAACCAATGGTCGAATTAAATCAGAAAACGCCTGGTAGGTACCGTTTCGTTGCCCAGGTTGAGTGTTTGTGAATCTTGTTGCCCTTAATTGCAATGCCGTGACTGCTGGTTCTACGCCTGCTGAACGTTCTTCTCGAGCGTCACCCTTAAAATTCATCTCCGCCTTGTACAACTATCATTCACGTTTCAACATCTATCAGCCATTGAGCCGAAAACAATTTGTCGTGAAGTGAATCGCGATATAACAGTCATCAAATCCAAACAAAAGATGATATACCTCATCAGATAATAGTTCCATATCATCATAGAAATCATCCTCAAAGCTGTCGTCAACACTCGGCAATGAGCTATTCTCAGGAACATCTTTTGCTGGCACCAAATTTGTTGCAATTTCAGACACAAGACACCTAAAATTCAAATCAAACGTGAAAGTTCTCTTGAATGATACGATGAAAGTAAGTGCTAAAAAATTGTATCCGCGAACCTATCATCTTTGTTGTGGCTCTCAACGGTAGCAACAGAGTTCGACTGGAGATTGTTAGACTGCGACACATTTGCAAACGAATTCGATAGCGTAATAGTTATCTGAAATTTGCAAGTGAAATCAAATTCTGTGGGATTGTCGGTGAATATTTGCAAATTCGGGACCATCTTTCCACTGCCTTAGACGATTTTTGATAACTGGAAGACTTTGGAAATGATTGAGAAGTTTTTCGATAGCAATGTGTCGAACTTATTCACTTACTGCCGTATCCTGAGTGTTCAAATCGGATGCTCCTGGTTGCGAATCTTTGAATATAATATCTTCATCATCAGATACTTCAACAATTTCGTTCCCGAAGTCTTTAGAATTCCTTTCACATTGATTTTGTGGACTAGTTATCAGAGGCTTGATTTGTCGCATTGAATTCTTCAATGGTATGGTCACTCGTTGCCCACTTATCTTGTTGTTAATATTGTCGTAACGGTTCTGCAGAATAAATTGCAATGGATATTGGTTCAGAATAGTTCTAAGTTGAGAAAGTTAAACAATCGGCCAAGTGCTCGTTGCAAAAAATAGTTAAGAAAGTTTATTTCAGATCCATAAACCAATAACTGAAGGTGTTTCTCTACGGAACTTGGGCATCCTGATATCAAACTGCACTCTTCCAAAGGATTTGATAAAACTAACCACCTCAACATCATCCGTTTCTTCGATAGCCGTTAGCGGTGGTTGCAACTGAGTTGACTCCACGGTAACATTGTCATTGAATTGTGAAGGTTTTGTATTTGGGTTCATAGTAGCACATTCTTGATAAGAAAGGTGCTTTCCGTTGCAACACTGAAACGTATTCGTTCATGAAAAATCTGTTTAATCACTACAAATCACTAATATGATGGAAATCTACTTTATTGCAAAAGTTTTTGAAGGCAATTACAATTGCTGTTTGTTTCATTTGCTCATGTCACTGATGAAATGAAATATCATCGGAACAGAAACCTTGAATTCTGGAATTTTGAAGTTCCTGCTGACACTAACGAAGCGATAGCTACCGAACTCAACCCTCGGTCGACATTTCACCGAATCGTAGGTGTACTTGTTAACCTTACATCCAGCAGCATTATCCGTCGAATTCATAACCGATATCGAAATCTTGCAAAACAAACATTGTGAAATGATATTGATAGAAACAATAGAAGAATAGAAATTCGCAAGTAATTCCAAGATTCACATGACTGCTTCATTGTTAATAAGTCATTACTATGGCAAATACGTTCATTAACTGATCATAAGAATGAGCGAACATTTATACAGCTGAATTTACCACAAAGCAAGAGAATAGATAATGATATGAGCTGTTGAAATTTTTGAAATTAATACGAAATCTGTAAGATTATCAACTAGGAGATGAGAACAATTATGTGATCAATAATTAAATAGACCATCTGAAATGATACGAATAATCACTGAAGAAATGCACGACGGATTTTTCTTATCGCAGAAAAAATAGACAGTCGAATTTCCGACTCTAATGCCAAATGCATTCAAAACGACGGATTTCGCGCACTTCCTTCCGATTGCGAACCTAACGAACAGAGATTCGGTCTATTACATAAGTTAGCAGTTCGTCGGGGAAACAATCGCTGAGAGACCCATTTCAAACAAATTCAAACCAAATCATCGCTGGCAGTGACCACTACAACATAAACATTTTCACTACAAAATAACGAACACTTTAACACCAAAGAAAGAGATTTTCAAAACGCAAAAAAAAACATTTTGAAAAAAGATAATGATTCATAGATAAAGCGAGTTACCATTCGCAATGAGCCTGAAGCTGGCTGGGCGATTGCAATCCTTTACTCATGGCTCAAAAATCCTTTTCCACACATCGCCTCCACTGAAAATTCAATTTGAGTGGAAAGGTCAGTTGATTAAGTGCACAGAGTGTAGCTTCTCGAGCGAAGCTTCATGATTTTTATGTCAAATTCACATGATCTATTATCACTCTCCTATCTTACTTCAAACACTGTACTACAGATCAATTGTTCTTTGCTCATTTTCTCATTCACTTCAATCGAATCGCTGATCCACTCTCATCCACAACTCTCCAATGTATCTCTATTCCATTCATTTCTTAAGCATGCAAGTTGAATCAGTAAGTTTTTCGATGCAAATGAATCTAAGCGAGCGATTTGGCAAAGTATGACTAGCTTATCCTCATATAAGGATATACCTCACTGTTGCGATTTCACTCAGAATCATTCAAGATCGACAGAGTGTTGTTTTTAGACAAGATTGTTTCAACACTGACTGGAAAGGATAATTTGTTTGTCAGACATTATCGAAGGACGATTTACTTATTTTTTCAGTACGTCAATGAATTTTTACATTTATTGCGCGCAACTCGACTAAATTATTTCTAAGTTCTTGATCTCATATTGATAGTCTCATTATTCATAATAAGAAACGTACAGCAACACTCCAGTCCTGAACTTCCGGAACATGGGAACGATTAGCTAGATTTTCATTCTCAAGCAAAATTGGACATGAAAGGATTCTTATCGTTTCTTGACAGCCTCCGGCTTATTGAAATAAGCAAATAATTATTAAATTCATTAATAAAGTTAACCTGTAACAAGAATGTGAGGGTTATCGGGCTTGGGCCATGAGAAAAGGATACCATGTTTACGTTTGTTCGAGCGATCCTAAAATTACCAGTATATAAGAAATTGATCCTAATGTAGACCAGTTCTATAGGAGATTTATCGTTCGGATGGACAGTAGTAAATAACGAGCGAGTTGAGAAGCTAAAGTTGAGAAGCTAAACAAATTACTGGAACAGTTCGGATTATATGAAAACAAAGAAAAGTAAATGAGTAGACGAATGAATGAATGAATTCATGAAGGGGAATAACCTTCCATATTGATTCGTTGATCAATCGGATTTCACGGAACTCATCGGCAAATCCAGAAACCGGTTGTTCCTCCGCGTTGATCCATCGTCCCGATCCACGCGATCTGAAATCAAACAGATTAGACTTTGAAAAGAGAAATTGGCCAATGAGACAGGAAGGTATTGTACGTATGCGTCCACGAATGGACGCAGAAGTTAACATCGGTGAGATCCGAAGGCTTACCACGCCGCCGGATCTCGTCCAACGGGGAGATCATCTCGCCGTTGGATGAACAAAATAAATGAAACAATAAAAAACAACACCCCCGACCCCAACCCCCCCTCCCCCCTCCCCACCCCCTCCCCACCCCCCTCCCCACCCCCCTCCCCACCCCCTCCCCACCCCCCTCCCCACCCCCCTCCCCACCCCACCCCCTCCCCTCCCCAACCCAATCCAACCATCCTTGACGACAAGGATGGTTCCCTCAGATCTGACTCGTCTTATCTATAGACCAGTTCAATTTTCATCTGTTCAGTTTTATGAATAAATTTATAAATTTCTCAACATGAGGACAACCCGTGACCACCATCTACCCTCTTCATCCAACGCTACCCACCGTTTCCATCGAGTCGCATTAACCTGAGTTCATTACCGGAAGAGTTCAATTATTCTCACAGACGTCCCCTCAATTCCTTTCGATTAAATATGATAGCCCACCAACTCTAAATCGCCTGCGTACCTTTAATATTGGTGGAATCGACTTTTGAACTTATAACTTCAATTTCTTTTGACATTCTCAAACTTATTTGTCTAACGCATTCAATTTATTTCTCGAATAATTGACTAGGTCTATAGATAAGACGAGTCAGATCTTTTGAAATGTTTGATTTCATTCAATGATTTTTCAAAATTTGTTACTCGTAAAATAGGTTTTTAGCAAGGAAGATTTTAGCAAAATTTTCACGATATGCGTTTCTCTTGACTAGAATCAGTAATGTGACCGCAGGTAAACAAACTCTTCCATCGTCTCGAGTTCACTTCTTTAATACGTTGGACTTCGCCGTTCAGGTGGCCACTGAAGTTGAAGAGTCCGTGGAAAAAACGGTTTTTTTTCGGACAATCCTGAATGAAGAATCGCTCTGACGAAACAGAGCTTCTAAACAACGATATTAATATCCACGTGAACGTGGTGCTCACGTGCAGTCAACAGCTTTGATCAAAATAACTACTGCAAAGCAGCAGTGAACGTAGCGTGAATGATTGAACCGTTTTTGGATTTTTTAAAATATTAATATTTTTTTGTATTTTCGATTTTGAAAATTTGTATGATTCTCTCAATAAAGAGTCAGGCAGAAAACAGAATGAACACCAGATGAATTTTTTTGAGGATTTTCAAATTCAACGGATTTTTGGTGTTCTTCCAGTTTTGAAATTTTTTGGATTCATAAAATTTTTGCATATTTTTTGATTCATATCTGGAATTTTTGGATTTTCGGACTTAGATTTTTTTCTATAATATTTTTCGATTTTGAACGTTTTTAGGATTTTCTCACATTTCTTATCTTTCTCTCTTTTTTTCGATTTTTTTGAAATACCGAAAATGCCATGCGATGATGCTGATTGTGAGCATCATCCACAAACCGTGGTCGACGCTAGAAGCAATTCCAAAGCAGAGAGGCATGGTCGTAAAAGCAGCACGCTCCAACGCAAGGTTACTATCCAATGTTAGAAACGCAAGAAATTGATTTTCAAACGATTTTTATGGGTTTTTTTGGAATTTGTGATTTTTCAGACTTTTTTGGAAAATTTTTGAATTTTTTGACTAAATCGACAAAAACATGAATGAATATGAAATGAACATGAAGACATGAAGATAAAGACAATGAAGACACATGATAGTAATAGAAGAGAAATGTCACAAACGCAAGGAAGTGGTTTTTTAAACAATTTTTATGGTTTTTATTATTTTTTTTGGATTTTCTGATTTTGCAGATTTTTTTGTATATTTTTGAAGTTTTTAACTAAAACAATACGGAACGATAACAACATAAATGAACATTAAATAAAAGCGCAATATTAGAAAACAAGTATTACAAACGCGAGAAAATGATTTTTTATAGAAATTTTGTGGTTTTTATTATTTTTTTGGATTTTGTGATTTTTCAGATTTTTTGTGGAATTTTTGGATTTTTTAACTAAAACGGCAAAAACATAAATGAATATGAAATGAAGATGATGACATGCAGATGTACACAATGAAGACATATTATGTATCAGAAAAGAAATGATGCAAACGCAAGAAAATGATTTTTTTCACTGAATTTTATGGTTTTTATTATTTTTTTGGATTTTGTGATTTTGTAGATTTTTTTGTACAATTTTTTAATTTTTTAACTGAAACAATATGAAACGATAAAAACATGAATGAACAGGAAATGAAAACACAATATTAGAAAACAAATAAAATAAAAAAACACAATATTAGAAAATAAAACACAATATTAGAAACGCGAGAACATGATTTTTTATAGAAATTTTATGGTTTTTATTATTTTTTTGGGTTTTTTAATTTTTCAGATTTTTTTGTCAAATTTTTGAATTTTTTAAACAAAACAAAACTAAACGACAACAACAAAAATGAACATGAAATGAGAATATATATTAAAATTAACAAATGCACACCAAAAATAATCATTACACACTCACACGCTCACAAAAAAATAAACTTACCTGACAAATTGAAGAAACGCTTTGTTAATGAACATGAAGGCCACGACGAAGGAGGAATCCAATCATTTGATGTTAATCTAAAAACAAGAACACACCCAAAAAATTAAGCAACTCACAAAAAATCACACAAACTCACACCTCACACACATATCACACATAATAAAAAAGGATTAAGCACACCAGATATTCAACACAATAAAATCACAACTCTCGAAATTTAAAAAGCACACTCACACACACACATACTCACTCGCACACATATGAATAATTAATAAAAAAGTCAATTATTAATATTAAATTAATTAATTAATCCAGCCGCATCCGCCATCTCACAACGTTGCGCGGAGGAGAAGAAGGACCCGGACTGGTACCCTGGGGGGCTTCAGGGCAAGAGAGTAGAGGGCAGGCCCGGCCAACCTGCAACAAGGACCTACAGTACTGACAGAAACCCGACAATTTTATCTTCTAATTCACAAT